>PVIJ01015157.1:0-37606 GCA_004024925.1 Scalopus aquaticus
AATTTTTGGTGATCACAATTCGAATCGATGATGTTGCGAAATTATGCTGATGTGGTGCTTAGTAAAAGACATAGCAACTTTCATGAAAAGTGCCTCAGTATATTTTCTACATTTTCATGACACAGTTTCCTGGGAAACATAACATGATACTATGTTCCTTGATGCTTTTGACAAACACAGAACAGCTCATTATCAACACACTGATACACAGTGTAAACAAAATTCGCTGTGTTTCTCTGAGAAAACACTTAAAATAGTGCCATTAACAATTAAGAGAGGGCCTCCCTGGTGGCGCAGCAGTTAAGCGCTGCGCTGTGGAGCTGTCAGCAGCGGCGATGCAAGTTCAATGCCCAGCTGGGGAGCTTCCCACATGGCACAGCAGACTGCTCCTGTCTCCCCACTGCTCCCCTCAGCAGTGTGTTTCCGTCGCTCTGCCTGTTCTGCTCCCCACTCTGTCTCTGGTGAACCCTCTCACCACCCTGCGCCTCTGGCCTGTACCCCAGCTTGTATGCATAAATAAATAAATCTTTAAAAAAATTGAGAGATAAGAACAAAGATGTTCATCTCTATACTACACGGTGAGCGCACACAGAATAATTCTGTGTTTGGAAACGGGCGGGACACAGAAGGAATCGCGCTTTGTGAGGAAGAGGCAAGCGCCGAGATTCTAAGGTCTCCGGGCACCGCCTGAGCTGTGATGTTGGGGGTGAGCCGGGCATCACCTGGCTTTGCGGGCCTTGTTTGTCTGTTTGCTCCTCTGAATCGTGGGATCATTTCTGAGCTCCCGTCAGCCCTGAGTTGTGAGCTGTGGCTCAGGAACACATGTGTGCGCTACATCCTCTCTCTCATCCGCACGCACAAAACTCCTTTCATGATATGTGAGCTGCTTTCATTCCCACAACAGCACGTGCCCCTGGAGAGTGGGGAGTGCCCGGGAGCTCGGCTCTCACTGTGGGCAACCACTGCTGCCCTGCCTGTGAGGCAGGCCTTGCCTGCACAACCTCTGCCTGGTGCCAGCACCTCCCCTGCGCTCGGATCACCCCACCTCCCTCCCTGACTGCGTCTCTGGCCTCCCCCTCCAGCCTTAGATGGACACGCCGCAACGTAAGCAGCAGCTAGGGGGCACCCCCCGGGCACCAGCGGCTAAAGCCCTCAGGTAGCGCCACAAACGCGATTTATTTTTAAATAAAATAACTCGCATGCAAATAACAGACGGGCCCCTAGGAAACCACCCAGAGCTGCTCGGGTTCCAAACCCTGCCCCACCCGCTGGTCGGTGCGAGGCCGCAGGTCCCCTCGGGGGAAAGGCAGACCCAGACCTAGAGCCAGGGGCCCTTCCCGGAGGCTGGGCGGGCCGAGGACGGTCCAGTGCCCGAGTGCCGCCGCGGAGCCGGCCAGGGCTGTCGTGCACTTGGCGCTGCTCCTTTTCACGCTGACAGAACGTTAATCAAAAGCACGTTCTGAGTCTTCTGGGGGAAACCGTGCGGCGGCGGGGCCTCGGGCTTCCTGAGCCGGGCCAGGCCATGCCCAGCGCTGGCCGCGCCCAGGAGTCAGCCCTGACCCCCGCAGGAGCCCCTGCAGGACCCGGCGGTGCGACCCTGCGCCCTGCAGCCACACTGCTGACTGTCATCGCGGACCGCCGCGGGGACCACCGCGCGTCCGAGGCTGCCGGTCCGAGGAGGCGCAGCGCGGGCTGGGCGGGAGCGGCGGGCCCCATGCCCGAGCGCCCCGCACGGTGGACACGGCGCCCCTCCCCCGCCAGACAGGCAGGACCCGCCCGAACCGAGCTCGCAGAAAGCCCAGACCCCCGACGGTTTCCAGCACACAACTGGAGTGTCCTGATAAGCTAATACAATAAAAACATAAAAAATAACTTTAAGGACAGAGGCGAACGGCGTGTCCGACGAGACCCACGTCGCCCCGGCGCCGCGCGCTCCGGAACAGCAGTGGCCGTCAGCGAAGCCGGACTTTCGGAGCGTCGCGTGGACGACGGAACGTGTTCTGGACACTCACCGGGCCGGCACGGGCTCCGAGCGCCGGCCCCCGGGGTCCCGCCCTGCGCTGCGCTTCCCTGGCGCGGCCGCCCACGCCTACGGGGCCAACCCGAGCAGGACGCGGCCCCCGGAGGGGAGGAGCCGGCCGGTCTGAACGTCCTCGTCCCTCAGACCGGAGTCCGTCTCCTCCGACGGTGGCGTCATGGCCAAGGGCGAGCGCAAGCAGCGAGCCGAGTTCGCGTCGCGGGCGTCCGCCCGCTCTCTGGGCCCTGCTCTCTGGGGCCGTCAGGAAGCCGCTGCGCGCGGGCTCCTGCGGTAACTGCGCGGGGCGGAGAGGGGCTGAGCTGCTACAGCGGCTGCTGCTGTTGGCTGAGCGCTGGCGCGGGTCCACCCACACCCAGTGCGGCCCCCGGGGTCAGGTCGCGGACCATTCACCTCGGGTGTAAACAGGTGCTGCAAGGGAGGGACGTGACCTTGAGGAAGGACAGTTGGAAGATCAGCGACAGGCACTTCAGTGTGACAGATGATGCGTTCACACGGGGTTTCCAGTAAATAACTGGGGGGGGCTTCAAAAGCACCCTGTCACCCAACATCTTGGACAATAAGGAATACCACTTTAATCTCCAAATACAGCTTGCCATGCACTTGCGTATATTACTAATTAAACTCTGTGCTTAAAAATCATAATATTCTTGCTATCCTTATCAAATTTTAGAGTCCGATGGTTCTTATTTATCCGGAGATATTTTTAGAGAGCAATGTCTTACACAATATAGCCGCATCCAAAGAAACATCATCTTTATAAATATATAAATAAAATTACTCATTATGCTTCAAAAACTGTATGTGTGTAAAATTAGATATGCATTTAATTTGTTTTTTCCCAGACATGTACTTTAGAACTTTTTTTTTTAATTAATGTAATGTTAGCAAAGATAAAGCTAATTTTTTTGGTTTTAGTCACCACATAACTGGGTTTTCAATTCCTGTTGATGATTCCATGAATTGGAAGAACAACATGTGTTTAGATGTACCAGGGAAAAACCTGCTCAAAATGTGAAAAAATCACTTTAAAAAAACTCATCCTATGGTAAAGCTATTTTGATGAGCCAGCAATTCCACTCCTGGAGGCAACAACACTAATTTGAAGGGACATCTGCTCCCCGTGTCCACTGCAGCACAATTTACAGCAGCTGGCCATCGAAGCAGCTGGAGTGCCCAGGTCAGAGGAGGAGGCACAGACGGTGTGGGCTGTGGACATGGTGGAATATTAGTCTGCTGCGAAAAAGATGGAATCTTGCCATCTGTGACAGGATGGATGGAACTAGAGAGGATTAAGTCAGAAGGAGAAAGACCAATACCAGATGATAAAATCTGTATGTGAAATAGAAAGAAACAAAAGAACAGACACAACTAAACCAAAACAAACCCAAAAAACTGACTACGGAATTGAGGCAAGGTGGGGAGAGGTCGGATGTGCTTGCATCTTATCTCAATTTATGTAAAATTGAGATACTGTAATATAAAACATCAAAGGCCTGAGCCACGTGAACTGTGAACTCACTTGTCACTTGTACTGAACTGGAAGCGAATTTTCAGATTTATTATGTATACAGGAAATAACTTAGCTTTTAAAATCCAAATTTGTTTCTTGTATCAAATAAAAATGTTCTTCAGTTTATTTTTCTTGTGTAAATGAACACTTCAGTCTTTGTTTTCCTCTTCTGGTAATTTATCCCACAGCCGCTAATAATTTGATTACAATTTCATGTTAACTATGTAGGTCAACTAAATGAAGTCCTTTTTCATTTGTTTTTGCTATAGCGGTGGACTTTGGCCACACTAGACCTCTTTGGTACAGGCACAGATGCACCCTTTGGAAGTAGAACTCGAGGAAAGTCAGCAGATAATACAATTTTGCCTTTGAGAGATAACCGAATGGTGTCTTCATCCTGTTCCAGAGAGTTAATGAGAATCAGTCAACTGGAAGTCTCATAATCCACATACAACAATGTATTTACTCTGAGGAAATTGAAAAGGACTAAGAAAATGCCTCACATATCACCAATATAACAAAGTGGGTAAAGAATGAAGAGGAAAGCTTTATAAATTAGTTCATGGAGATGAAATGATTTACAAGAAAATTGTGTCCCTCCAGCCTGAGCCACATAAAATCAAACTGCTACCTTTCCTACAATATGAGATTAAAGAGTGTGATAAAGCGGGCAAGATATTAAAAGCAAGAGAGTAAGGGATATTTGTTCTAAGATTTTCATTTTCTGTATGATTCCGCCCAGTGAAATGTGCACCAAAATTAAAGGATTAATCAGATCCTATCAGTAAAGCGACTCAAGCATTTCAGAGAAAGGCACCGTGTGAATGAAAAGCGTTCTTATTACAACACATGAAAGATAAAGTGAGGAAAATAAGACCCCAGTGACATCGGCCATCACTGCCTCATTAATTTCTTCTCTTTTCGTGTCTGGGAAGTTGAGCGGCACAGAAGAGAAGAGAACTGTAGACGATTCAATTTCATTGAATTTTGAGATAATCTGTTTAAATAAGAAATGCAAAACCTAATGTCAATTGGGGGTATAGGCGGGCAGGCTTCTGTCCGTCCCTGAACAGCAGCCACCGATTTGTGAACAGGATTCGTTTTTTAAAAGCGATGCGTTCAGTTGAATTCTATAAAATTGTCTGAGCATCTTTTTCGAGAGGAACACATTCCCACACACGCAGCCCGGCATAATGAAGCATGCGTGGGGTCCCGGGCCAGGGGGCTGCAAGACGGCCTTGGGGACGAAGTGTGACCTCATCGTTGGCGTGAATTAAAATGCCTCTAACACACGGCGCCCAGTTCCGAAGCTAGATCCAGGTGGAGCTTCGAAAACCAGGCACGTTCTTGTGTCGGAATAATTCCTATTGGCTCAGGAAGTCAATAAAATAAGAAACAAAAATCTGTCGTCATTCATTCCTTTGAATGTTTTAAGTCTTTTAATCTCTCTCCAATAGGCAATTTCATTTTAAGAATAGGGTTTAAAACACTAAGTTTTGCAGAGAAATCGTGGTTTTTCTCTGAGACAGGGACGGCAGGGCACCCCCGCCTGGGTCCAGAGGAGAAGCCCGTCCCCACTGGCAGAAACAGGCCTCGAGCACAAGCCCCACAGAGAAGCCGAGCAGGGAGAAATCCGTGCACACAACAGGGAGATCCCCAGGCAGCGCCTTCTGGCACCGCAGAGGCGGGAGGGCAGCGCTTTCTGTCCTGTCATCTGCCACACTTAGCCTTCGCCCGTACGCCTCAGAGTGGGCAGGACGCTTAGCAAGGAAAGAAGGAGCGGCAGTTTCGCCTCGAGCTGCCGGGCTCCCATGCGGGAGGCGACGAAGGCAGCCGCCCTCCATCCCCACGCTCGCGGCCAGCACCGCAGCCCAGCCGGGGGACCGGGGCCAGCACTGGGGACCGCCCCCTCCCCTCCCGTCCCCTCTGAGGGGTGGAGGCTGCTTCTGCTCAAAGACGGAGGCTCTGAGACCCTTTGGATCTAACCCCAGGTGGAGCATTTGCAGGTCCACGCTCACCCCCTCATTTGCTCTTTGTATTTTAGTCCGTTAAATAATGATGCTCGTGATGAATAAAACCACGGAAGACTAGAAATGTTAAACCCCCTTCCTTCCTGAAGCAGACGGAATAGGAAGAGCATGGGCTCCTGTGTGTTTGTGGAGGCGGTTATGCAGGAGACACATTTGTAATATCCCCTTTTCATAAGGCAGCCTTGTCAGTGATATGTTATCGGGATGCTTTATTACACCCTCGAGAGCCAGGTAATAATGCTTATGTCAGTATATAGCACATTAAGCCATGCATTCTTCAAAAAACTCTAAGAAGGAACAATTCTTCAAAAAAATGGCCTTGTCTTATTTATCTGTCAAAACTCACATCAACCCTGGCTTCCGGAAGGAGCAACAGGATTTTAACCCACTTTGAAGGTCCCTCCAGCAGATGCGGTATTTATGCATGCTTTACACAGTTGAGAAAAGCTATTTCTAAAAATATGTTAAGTTCTCTCTAAATCACTGACATAAGCGTCATTGATTAATTCAGTGACTGAAAGAAACATTACAGATTGTGGTCTTAGGAATATATTCAAGAGGAAAGTGTGCTTAGGAGAGCACGGAATGCTAACAAAGATATCTCTATTCAGAAATAAATAAACAAATCACTCCCACCCGGAGCCTATGCTGAGAAGAGAAATAAAATTTGCTAAGATTCGGGGGAAGAAAAGTTCAGAAGAATATGAAGCTGTCACCAGCCCTATCTCAAATCACGGCGTAATCTCGAGGCCGCAACACGCCTGCGCTGCGGGTTCCTCCTGGGTGCACGGGCCCTGCAAAGACAGCCGCAGCTCTCTGGTTTGCTTTTCACTCTGATCCCGGGAGCAAGCCCCGCGCGCAGGGCGCTCTTCTCCGGGAGACTCGGCGTCGAGGCCGGAATCTCTGCGAGGGGACCTGAGCGAAAATAGCCTCAGTTCACACCTCGCAGGAGAGGCTGGCCCGCGGGGACGCCAGGGCGCGCAGGAATCCGGCGAGCACGGCCCGACGAGCGCCCGGCCAGCGTCCTCGGGAAGGCGCGCTCGGTGCCGCCGCCTGTCGCTGGGCGGTCCGCTGTCCCGGCACGCGCTGGAGGCCACAGGGAGCCGGCCGGGGGCCGGGCCGGGGCGCCACCTTCGCTCCAGCCGGAGCTCCGAGGCGCCCTGAACGCTCCGCGTCGTGACCCTGTGTCGACGATGCCATCGATGACGAAGGGGAGGGCGTCAGGCCGCTCCGAGCCGCGGCTCTCAGGCGACGGGGTGCGGAGGGCGCGGCTATGACCTGCAGCCTGGAGTCACGTGCGCGGTTTTCTGGAGCAGACGACGAACGTGCCGGAGGTTGCAGGAAAAGGGGACGCTCGGTTTTCTTAGCAGGTGTCCGCTGTCGCGCGCGGAGCGAAGCGTTGTGCACTCAGTGAGGGCCTCCTGGGCGCTGGCCCCGCACAGCTTGGGCATGGCGGACAGCCCACTCGTGGTCAGCAGCAAACACTGACCAGGACCTGCTCGAAACTGTCTCCATCCCCGGCGTCAACTTCAGCTTATTGAAACCAGGCCTCCCCCCCCCCCAATAGAGTAGAAAATGCTTAGTCGGACGCCCCTCACAGGGGTCAGTCTCAGCACTGTGTAGCTGACGCAGCCGCTGCAGCGCGAGTTCCATCGCCGCCAGGGAGCTTCCCACAGGGCGCAGCAGACCCCTCCTGTCTCCCGCTGCCCCCTCAGCAGTGGGTTTCAGTGGCTCCGCCTGTTCTGCTCCCCACTCTGACTCTGGGGAGTCCTCTCATCCCCGCACCTCTGGCCCGCGCCCCAGCTCTTGCATAAATACATCTTAAAAAACAGAAAATGCTTAGTCATCATTAGATCGATAATGTTGACGCAAATTTAACTGATGACGCGTCTTATTAAGTAAGTCGATAACCAGCTCACCCCCGCGTCTGTCTGCGGCTCGTACGGCCGGACCGCGCCGAAACCAGAGAAGTTTCGAGGCAGAAAGGGACAAGGTGACGCGGGAGAGAGCGATGACCAGACGCGGGGCCCAGGGCCAGGCTCCCGGGCGGGCCGGCGCGGAGGGGCAGAGGCGCCCGCGCCCCGTCCCTGCCCATGGCGGCGCCAGGCCCCGCTCTGGTTCCCTCCGCGCTGCTGGCCCCCGGAGAGCCGGCCCTGGGCCCGCGGCAGCAGGCTCACCCGCATCCCGCGCCCGAAGCTGGTTCTCTGTGGGGCTTTGGGGCAGCACGAAGGTTCTGGGGAGGCCTCCAGGCCCGGACTCAGGAGCTGCGGAGGACGCGGGGGCGGGCGCGGGGAGTGGCCGCCGTGGGAGCCGCGGGCTGGGGAGCTGACCGGCCTGAGGCCCCTGGGCTCCGGGCACACCCACCCTGCCCAGGCCATGTGCCGTCAGGACGGACACCGTCCATGGAGGGAGCACAGCGGGGCGCAGGCGACCAGGAGGCCCGACCCTCCGCTGCGGGCGCCGGCAGCACAGGCGCGGACTGGCGCGGCGCTGGGCGCCTCCGGAGTCTGACGCGCGGGCGCACGGACTTGGTCAGCCCCTGAGGCTCCGCATTCCCATCTGACGACGCGCCACGGCGCGCAGGGCTGTTCGGGCATGCGTGCAGGTGTGCGTCTGGGTGAACCGCAATAACGCGCGCTGCGTCTACTCGGAGCGCTTTCGCCCGGACGCGGGTTCGTGGTAAAATAGGAGGGTCCCTTCCTGCGGGTGCCAGGTCTGCGCCCGCCTTCGCGCTACTGCCAGGTTCCTCAGCGCACACCCACCCGCGCGGAGAGCCACGCACGAGAGCTGGAAGGAGAACGCTGGCTCGGGAGCCCACTCAGGTCTCCCGCACAGGGGAGAGTGGGCGTGCGGAGGTGGGGGGTGCACCCCTCTGGCGAGTGACCCCCGGAAGGTCTAAATCGTTCAGCGGCGGCTCTGGTACTAACAGGGGTGACACCCTGTCTGCCTCGGTGGGCGGGGCTTGCTCTTCAGCCTAAAGTGATCCCTTTGCACATTTTGAGTTGGCTCATATAATCCAAATACAATTTCTGAATCAAACCAAACAGTTTAATCACATACTTAAAATCAATGGAATTACAAGGCAAATTTATGAAGAGAATGCTATCGCAATCAATATTTTAAATTGCATCGTTGTGTTTGTAGCCAAATTAATATAATTCAGTGATCACACTAAATATGTACTCTCAATATGATTAGAAATAAATCACCAGGAGCGATATGCTAATGTAAAAAGCTTACCCCTACGAATCGGTGGTGGAAATCGAGAACGGCGCACGATTTGAAATGCGTTGTCGGCAAGGGCGGAGTCGGCAGCACAGGGCGGCGCACCCACACCCGAGCGTCACAGCTTAACCTGCCAATCCCCCCACTAAAACGGTGGGAAAAATTTGAATTTCACAATCAAACATGGTGCATCACGCCTGGCGTCTCCAGCCAGCACACTCGCGGTGTGTGCGAAGACGCAGGTTTCACATCAAACTGAACACACAGCGCGCACTAACCCAGAGCCTTCTCACAGAACTGTGTCCTTTCCCCGCCGGAGGAGAGGTGCCCCCCCCTCAGCACCTCGGAGCCCCGCCTCCTCTGGAACCGCGGTCCTTTAATGCGCCCTGACAGAAACACCGTTCCAGGGCCCTGCGGCTTCCGCATGGAGTCCCTGCGCGCCCTTGGAAGCGCACGCCCCAGAGCGTCCTGAAATTAGCCAGAGCCAAAGTGAAAGTGTATTTTGAATATCGCCTGTCTGGCCGGGCGATGCCCTTTAAGTAAATACTATCGATTTTTCCTTTAACGATTTCAGTTTTCAACACAGCACGCCCAGACGCTGCGCACCGCGAGCCCCAGCAGTCAGCGCCGATGCCCACAGCGTCGTCCACACCTTTGCTCCGCAGGCGTCTCCCTGCACGGGTGAAAACACACGCGCGCGCACATGTCTGTGGGAAATACACACACACGGATCTGCACAGGCCGAGGTGACCGGCTGGGCTCACACGGCAAAGGCATTTAACTCCACACGCCTGCTTCTGGTGAACGCTCCTGCCATGTGCACGCCCACACCTAGACGCAGGCGCGTGTCGCATCCAGTGCACACGCCCCACAGGTGACCCTTAGTGCAGGCAGATGTAGCACTAGCCGACGCGCGGCTATAGATGCCCGGGGCCTGGACTGCACAGCTGGGCGCTGGGTGCCCCCCCAGGGCTGCGTCACCCCAGAGACTGAGGCTGTGGGCGGTCACGCTTATTTCGGCTGCAGGGTTGCCCTGCGGCTCCCAGACAAGGCACCTCACATTTTCTGATGACCGGAATATTCCGAACTATTGTTCCATCACTAGTACTCGTGGGCACTCTGTAATTCACACACGAACGGTGACCTTAAAGTGTCTATTATTTAACAATCATCAGACAACATCCTCCAGCTCAGATGCAGGATGTGTCCGTCTGATCTGGAAATAGGACTCCAGAATTTGGATCATTTAATCCAACATTTTGCAAGGCTTATAGGGCAAATGAAATGCACCTCTGAGCTCCCAAAATTACCGTTGCCCAATCCATGCACAACACATCCCAGAGCTCTGGCGTGTGATATAATGTTCCCATGGGCTGTGTTTTCCCTCGCACTGGACTTAAAACTTCTTTTTTTTAAAGATTTGTTTATTTATGCACACAAGCTGGGGTGCAGGCCAGAGACGTGGGGCGGCGAGAGGACTCACCAGAGACAGAGCGGGGAGCAGAACAGGTAGATCAGAAACACACTGCTGAGGGGAGCAGCGGGCGAGGCAGGAGAGGTCTGCCGCGCCATGTGGGACTCTCCCCGGCCGGGCGTCGAACTCGCATCAATGCTGCCAACAGCTCCACAGCGCAGCGCCCAACCGCTGCACCACCGGGGAGGCCCTGGACTTATAACTTGTGTTCCCAGCATGAGAACGACACGTGCATCTCGCTTTGCTCTTCAATTTTCTCGTCTTGGCGTTTGAATATCAAGGATCAGTGGCCATTGTCCACCCTCCCTGACGCTGCTGCTCTTTGTCCTGCGCCAGACGCTGCCTGCCGTGGACATGGTCCCAGAGAATCCTCCCCGTGAAACCACTGACCTGAGGGGGCTCGTGAGGATGTACTGGAGGGCGCCTGGCCACTAGTGGGGTTAATGCGCCCCAGGGTTTGTGACTGTCACTGTGCCCCTGGGTAAACAGGGCAGCTGACGGGCCAGCTCAGCGCCAGCCCGACCCCTGGCAGCTCAGACGCAGAGGATGGCACGTCAGGCCGGTTTCTGCGGGCACAGCCCTCAGCCTGTCTTCTGCCATTTCCTCCGCGACGTCAGTGATTTTCGAATTTCAGATTCTACACGCGGCGACTTTAGAAATGCTACCGGTTAGCTGGGTGGAGACGATGTCTCCTGTGCCTTGGGCGGGTTGGCGCCCGCTTCTGGGGTGAGGAAGGATTTGGGGGAGAGTAGCCAGAGGCCCCGGGCAGCTTTACTTCCGGCAAAGCGCGGAGGACACAACACAGACACTCGGGGTGCTTTCGCCGTCGTTCTCTTCAACGTAGGACAGACAGTGCCAGCCGAGATTGGGACGATTTGGTGTCTGCACAAGCAGCACTGGCTTCACCCCGCAGCTGCCCAGCAAGTCCTCCTAGAGCCTCCCTCAGGTAGACGGCCCCACAGGTGAGCCCTCCAGATTCCGTCTCCCCGCGAGCTTCGAGCTGAGAGCACGCCAGCGCGGCTGGGACTGAAGGGCCAGGCTTGGAGCTAATTTATCCTCCCGGCCTGGCGCTGTCACCCGCAGCCGCGCGGGGAGCCAGTAATTAATTTTATCTCACCGTATCCAGTGCTTATTTCATCGCCGCATCTGTGAAATGCATTTTCGTTGCTCCGTCCGCCGCATTTACTGTAAGTGGTGTCTTGATGGCGCACGATCTGCTGGCATCAGCCTCAGCCGCGCGACGCCCACGCGGCGGGCACAACCTTGGCGGGCAGAACCCGCTTCCTCCCGCTCTGAGTTGGGCTGGCCTGGACGTGGACGTGTCGGAACCACTCTCTCCCGCACATGGTGTCAAATGTTAAACTTCCTTTGGTGATGAAAGAAAGGTGAATCTTAATGCTTTGCTCCAAATTTTTGTTTTTCTGCAATGGCCTATTTTCAAGTTTTGTTTTTTTTTAAGATTTATTTATTTATACATACAAGCTGGGGAACAGGCCAGAGGCGCGGGGCGGCGAGAGGGTACACCAGAGACAGAGTGGGGAGCAGAACAGGCAGATCAGAAACACACTGCTGAGGGGAGCAGCGGGGAGACAGAATGTTACATTTTCTATTACTCTCCTATACAAGGGTGACTGGGAAAAATTTAAATCACTTCATCAAGTTTTTTCAGCATTTTTCCAATATAATGAGTTTATCCAGCTTCCTCGCTGCAATTTAGCCAAATTCCATCACATTTTAATATTTTTCACTAATTATTTTTAAACTAGTAGTTGTGAAACTGGTCATCGTGATGATAATACTAGGGACAGACACGTTAGCAAATAATACAAGATGAGACCTAATGCAGTGGGGTGTGGACACCACAGAAGTGCAGTGAGGCCAGAATCTGCCAGGGTGGAGGGCATGTGTGTGTGTGTGTGTGTGTGTGTGAGATGGATTGAGAAAAAGGAGCGGGCCTCAAAGGTTAAATGTAAAGATGCTTTAAAAAGTAAAAAGAGCATATTGAATCGACCCTTTGAAACATGAATAGAATCTTGCAAAGTGAAGAAGGGAGCAATATTCTAAGCAAAGGAAATGACATAACCCAACACACACACACTCGCACACCACACACACACACACACCACACACACTCACACACCACACACACACACACACACACACACACCAAAATCACAAACACACCCACCACACTCACACATACACCAAACACACCCCCCCCACACTCACACAGCATACCCACACCCCACACACACCCCACACCCACACACAGGGGAAAGTCCTGTTGGTGTCCGCAGGGACGTATCTTTTGACAGAGAGACTGGCGAGGTGTCTCCTAACACCTGGTTTATCGGGCGAGCCAAGTGGGCCTAGCGATGTGGGCGGTGTGATGAGAAAAGAAACAAGTTTTCTGGGGGCATGTGCCAATTTGAGATATTAGGACATGCTCTGTGGTGGGGGCAGACAATTGAAAGTCTGAATGATTTGAGGGTTTTGGTGTAACTCGAAGTACGGGCAGGTCGCAGAGGTGTGGGGGGCACGGTCTCGGCGGAAAGGTTACGGATTAAAGGAAGTTAGGGGCGGAGAAGGCTCAGGGACAGACTGACCGCCTGTCTGGTCTTGTCCCAGGCTGTGGACTGCTAATCCTGAGCGGCCTGTCCGGCCACCATTTTGTTACCTGCGGTTCTGCATTCCCGCCCAAGGTCGGCACTGCCTGGTCCATCGGTCATAGGAGCCCAGCCCTACAAAGTGCCTTTCATCTTCTAGAGCAGGAAGCGCGATCACTCTGGGAGGGCATGCATCACGAGGTGTGACCAGGAAGGCCGGGGGCTGAGGACCATGTATGACAAGGGACCCCAGAAGCTGAAGCGCGGACACCTTGCTGATAAGACTGAAAACTTGGCTGGGATCCAGGGCTCCATCTCAACGACAATCCAGTCATCATGCAGAGAGCAGCTCCTGGGGGGCGGCCCGCACCCGACACTGCGATGCCAGAGCACTGAGGCCGTGTCATCACTCTCAATAGAAAGGCCAGGACCTGCTCCTGGAGCGTCGCCCTCCCGTGTGTCAGTGTGGTGTTGCCGTTGCTGCACCAGGCGGAGCATCTCGGGAGGAAGAGGCTGTTAGACGGTGAGGACGTGTGGACAGAGCCCGCATTCCACAGGGGGCCCCCGGCCGGCCGGGTGCACCACGTGACAAGGTGACGGTTCTGCCTTTCCATCTTATCCAGTGAAACAGCAGGCGCCCGGCACTGCATGGAACGACACCCACGGGACTTGCCGCTCATGCACAACGCCAGCAGGGTAATAATTACTATTTTAATGCACTTTCTAGAAGTGACCAGGTATACAGCCTATATTTAAGAAAAATCAGTGTTTCCAAGTGTAATAATGTCACCGTAATAGGCCGTTGTCGCGGGGAATGGGCTTCCGTCGCCACACAGCGCTGTCGCAAGCCCTGCCATTCTGGGGAATAAAGTCGCGGGTAACCGAATAACCTGCGCGCCGGAGGAGCCGGCCGGCCGCGCCCTGCCGGGCTCGGGTCTGTTCTGAAGACAAACCTCTTGGCCTTTTCTGCCTCCCCTGCCTACATTCTGCGCCTGGCCAGCTGGAGACGCGGGGCCGGAGGCTCGTGCGCCAGGACGCGGCGGCCCCTCCGTCAGGCGTGAGGAGGAGGAGCCCGAGGTTTCCAGACGCGCGCGCGAGCGGCGGAGCAGAACGGGCGGCCGGTGGCCGGGCCGTGGAGCCGCCTTCTCCCGCCCGTGTCTGCGTGGGTCATCCGGTTCCGAGCAGACCCCGAAACGGCCTCCCCCACGCCCGCCTCAGCTGCCTGCGCCGGCCGAGCTGGGCTGCCCTGCCCAGGTCACATCAGAAGGGCCGGGGCCGGGGCTGGGGGAGCCCCCAGACAGCCCCCAGACTGCGTGGGCGGTGGGTGTGAGGGGCCGAGACGCCAGGGGCCGTGTGGCCCCTGGGAGGCGTCTGGAGTCTCCTGCTCCGCCAGGAGGACACCTGGGACTCCGCCCCAGGACAGCGGCGGTGAGAGTGACCGCGGGCAACGACGCAAAAAGCACCAGGGAGGGAAACCTCTGCGCGAGCAAAGGGGGCCTGCCTTGTGTCTCCCGGCTGCAGCGCAGACCCCCGGGGATTAGCAGACAGGCGAGGGCTGTGTGGGCCTGTCCCCGGCCTCGAGCAGAAAGGCCAAGCAACTTCTCACTTCAGCTGCAAAGCTCAAAGGGCAGACGGCCACAGTGTGGTCACTTCGAGGTCCCAGCCTGACTTCGGAGTCGGCTGGAGGAGGCCAAGCACTACAGAAAGGGTTTTTGCTGAAACCTCTTCACCCAAGTGAAAGTAAGTGCAGCTAGATGAGCGCTGCGCAGATGTCCTCCCTCGCTGCCCACCACTCCCAGGCGTGCCCCAGTGTGCCAGTGAATATCTACAGCACTCGCCCGGGGTGTGCCCGAGGGCATGAGGACACCTCTCGGGGTTCACGAGCTTGTTACGTCTGTCCTGATGGAGTGAAAAACCGCTGAGCTTTGTCCATCAGGGGAGCTGTGGAAAGTGTTTCTCTCCAACGTACTCACTATTTCCCTCCAAGCTACTTTTCACACTGAAGTCACGGTGCAGAATCTGGTATAAAGCGCGGCCCTTGTGAGTCGCAGGAGTCTCCATAACATGCCCCCCTTGCAGAGGCCGTGTCGCCCGTCCCCTCCCTGCTGTCTTACAGTCCAAAAGCTGTTTTTGTTTTCTTTAGTTCATCTGCTTGCTTGGTTTCGCTAAATAACAGGAGTGAAATCACTAGGTATCTTTGTCTTTCTCTTTCTGACTTATTTCCCTAACATGATACCTTCTAGGTTGTTCTGAGTAGTTAGGAATGACAGAATTTCCTCTTTTTTACAGCTGAGTAGTACTCCATTGTGTACAGACCACATCTTCCTGATCCGCCCGTGTCCTTGGACACGTGGGCTGTTTCCAGCTTGTGTGACGCAGACAGGGCTGCAATATTTGTTCAGGGCTGGCATCGAGCTAGTGCTGTGGCCTCCTGAATATTTTACGGTCATCAACAGGTACAAACTGTTCACATTCTTAATTCACTTGCTCTTTGGCATTTAATATCTGTCTCCTCTCCTCATGCAGCTTTCCGAAACACAATGAATAATGGCAAATGCTATGTCGTGAGTTTTAAAAGCAGAGGGATCAAAATATATAATCTCAACAGTCACTTAATAATAAAATTTGTGTGTAAAATCTCTATTAAATATTTAAGCCAGTTAGAATCAAAAGCAACATAATGGGGTATTTTGTTTATTTGTTTCTATGAATAAAACATTATTCAGCTTTTTGAGAAAATTACACAAAGTTGAAGTTTCAACATGGGGAGTCACCCTGCTAGGTAATTGATTTCCAGTCAGGAAGGCGAGCTCGGAAGGGTCTTAGCAGCAGCCCGTTGGCACTGAATATTCTACATGCTAAGCCAGTATTGTGATGCGAAAAACATCCTTTCCACCCTCGGTGCATTTTTCACGTCACGGAAACCATGAGAACAACGTTGCTGGTGTTTCCTGAAGGCCAAGGACGCGGGCTCACGGAGGTGCCTGTTAGCCCGAACCTGAAGAATCGGGATCCCGCTCCTGGCACCTGGAGGCCCGTTCCCCACCAGACGCCTCTCTTGGCCAGTCGCCGAGGCAGACAGACGCGGCCTCTGCGCGGGAGGTGCCGCCCAAGCACGTCGGCTCTTCGCCTGTGCCTTCGCGGCTCTGAGAGGAGGCCCCGAGCTCCGCCCGCCTCCCACACCGCCCAGGGGCCTGAAGACAAGATCCTTACCTGGCTGACTGGCCTTGGCTTGGGACGCGGGTGGGGCGAGCGCAGGGGCGGGAAAGGCGAGCCTAGACGGTGCGCACGCCTCCCCGCGCTCAGCCCGCGCTGCCTCCGCACCCGCAACCGGCGCCTCCCCGAAACCGACGCGCCGGCTCTGCCGAGGCCCCAGCCTGAAGACGCCCGTCTCCGAGTAACAGTAAATGTCGATTCTGCTCTTACAAGCTGGCACTTGAGGTGTCCGGAAGGTTAATTAATCCGCCAGAAGCCACCCGGTAATTTATGGAGGAACGTAACTTAGCCTGACTCTAGGATCAAAAAGCTTCCCCGCCGCGCTGCCCCCCGCCCCAGCTCTGATTCTGGAAACGGTCATCGGGCTCGTGAGCCGGGGACCCCGCTCCGCGCGTCCCTTTCCCAGATCACCCCTCATTTAACAAAGGGTGACCGCCAGGTCAAACCCACCTCCGTCCCTTCGGCTGACGATTGGGCGCGACTGTGAGGCCCGAATCCAGTCTCATTTCCCCTTCCCAACTTCTAGCAAAGAATCTTCCACTCGGTTAGACTGTAACCCAGACCGCAGCGTCCGGGCACTTGGGCGCTTCAGTTCCAGAGTTTGCTTCCAGCGCCCGCCCCTCGGCTCCGCCCTCTGCCTCTCCAGTCAACCTCGGCTTTCCTCCGTGACCAACAACGTGTGTGGAGCAGACACAGTGGGAATACTCCGCGAAAGGCTAACGGGGGCGGCGCAGAGACCCTTCGGACACAAGCGGCACCGCCAAGGCAGCGGCCACCCGGCCGGGCGCCGCCCTCACGCACTGCCGGGAGCGGCCGTCAGGGCCCAGGACAGGGCGGAGCCGGTGCCCGGGGCCCCGCTGGCCGGGCGTGGGCAGTCTGTCCTGCGTCAGGCGTCCAGGCCGGCCCGCGGCCCGCGGGGAGTCCGCGGTGCAGAGTGAAAACTCACGCAAGCCGGAGTGCGCAGGGGCCTCCCCACGCACCTGCCCGCAAGGCGCTGGCGCCGAAGGCCCGCGACCTCCTCCTGGGCGTGTCCTCCCCGGTCCCGAGGAGCCAGTGCGGAGGCCCCCGCGCCCCGCTGAGGCCCAGCTGCGAGCAGGTTCTGGCTGGAGCGGAGCGGGGGCGTGGCCTGGCTTCCAGCCGGGGCTGCGGGGACAGTCCCTCCGGCCTGCGCGGCCGCTGCGCTCGCTGAGGCCCCACGGGGAACGTGGAAGAGGAAGCGGCTGCCAGTGCTGCCCCTGCCCCACCCCTCCTGCCACCCCTCCCTACGTCCCGAACCTCGCGGGGAGAGCCGCGGAGCCGGGAGAACAGCTCTTGCCCAGAACGGCCCGAGGAGCTGCAGGGCTGAGCTTGTGCTGCCGCGGAAACGTTCTTTTTTCCGACGGCTCTTTAGGGGCCCTCTTTGTGTTGTGTGCTCGGGATGCAGAGCTGGAAAATTGCTACCTCTCGTGACTTACGAACAGCAGAGCAGTCTCTCGTGTGGAAAAGTGGCATAATTAGACCCAATAAAGAGTAGACAGATAGGTGATTAAAGAGTAAATGATAGAGTGACGAGAGATGAAAACACAGATGACAACGGTGGCAGAGAAAGAGGCGGAGAGATGCATAAAAGATGATAGATAAGAAGTAACAGACGCATGATAAAAATGGCAGCGTGATGACAGACAGATGACGATGGTGATGGGGACAGACAGACAAAACCACTGTTAGAGCAGGGCAGGGGCCTTTGCTGAGGGGCTGCAGGACTAGAACTTGCTGCTAAACATCACAGCCCATGCTCGTGTGTGGTCGCTTAGCCAGACCGGTGCTGACGGGGGTAACGGGCTGCATGGAGGGTGACGCGGGGTGAGAGGAGCAGGGGAGTAATAGAAATCCTGGGAAAAAATAAAGGAATTCTGGAAAAAACGAATACGGAGAAGACATCTCTAGAATAGAGTCTAGTGAACTTTCCGTGAACTTCCTTCTTGCACTCCCCAGAAATCACCTGCAGGAAGAGCCGCGTTGCTCATCAAGCTTCACCGGGCCGCACCAGGCAGGCTGCGAACAACCCGGTGATCCGCCCCAGCTTCAACTACAAGCGCGGAGCCAGCACGCGGGGGGCGGGCTCTCCGTCTGACACGCGCCAGGGCGAGGCGAGGCCGACAGAGCTCCATTAAGGCGCCAGCATTCAGCTGACAGAGAATCTGGAATCCGAACAAAACACAGCCATTGCAGGTGACTCCCGTGTTCCAGCCCCACAGAGGAGGCAGGAGGACCCGGAGCAGAGCGCAGCTGGGCGGGACCGCCCTGCCCCGGCCTCAGGCCCGCAGCGGTGTCGCGCGCCCCTCCCACCGGCGGCAGAAGCCGCTGCCCTCCCCGGGCCTGCGGGGGCGTGAGGGCGCCCCCCGCCAGTGCCAAGCTTTTAAGAGGCGGCATCTTTCTGGGCTTCAGCCAGGCCCCGGTAACCTGCATTATCCCCACTCACTGGCTGCCGAGACCCAGGCTCGGCGCTCAGGTGGCTCCTCCGCAGGCCGGGGCTGGTCCTGGCCGCAGCCGCCCTCTCCGCACACACGCGGCTTCGCCAGACCTCGACCCTCGTCCCACAGAGGCTCTCCTGTGACGGCGCGCAGCTCCCTGCACGGTTCCGTCATCAGCAGGTGCTCACGGGAGTCCACAGGCGGTGGGGGCCGCGGCTGGCGTGGGCGCCCGCCGCATCCGGGGCGCCGCGGGGAGCCGGCCACGGCAGGGCCTCTGCGCAGCGCCGCCGTCCCCGCCCTCCCCACACTCAAGGACAGGCGGCGTGTCCACCGAGGAGGCGGGCGGGCGGCGAGGACGAGGCCGCTTCAAGCGCAGGTCACCCGCCTGGCCTCTGGGCCGTCCGTCCGAGCCCCAAGCTCCTGCCGGCGGACAGGGGAGGGGAAGCGTCCGGGCGGCTCCAGAGCCACTCACCCCACACCAGCGCGGTCCCCGCCGCCTCCTCGGGGCCCTGCACCCGGCTCGGGCCCGGCTGGCGAGTCAGCCCCATCGAGCAGGCGCCGCGCTCCGTGTGCGTGAGGGCGATGCGGGGTCGGGGAGCAGCCGCAGGGCCGCCAGCGAGGCGGGGAGGGCCCGCTCCGCCCGCGCCCGCAGCCCTCGGCCCTCGGGGCGCACAGGCGACAAGCTGCGCGCGGTCGCGTTTGAGGCTCTTACCAGAACGCGGTGGGGGCTGATTTCTACTAAGCGTTTCAGCGATGACTTGAGGGAAGAGACGGCGTGGCCACAGCAAACACTTAGACTTGCCCTGCAAAGAGGTCGGGGGCTTGCCGAGAGACGCACCCAGCGGCCAGAGCCCGGCGCGGGAAGGGCCCCGCCTCCGCGCAGGGCCGGGCCCGCGGGAAGGTGCCGCAGCGCGCCCTGAGCACGCGCGGTGTGTATGTCAGCTCGCGCCCGCGGAGGCTGCCGCGCGATCCCACTCACTGTACGAGCCCTCAGGGGAACGCCGTGTCACCGCCGTCTTACTGACACGGAGCTAAAGAGGGTGCCCCGACTGCACGGTGCCCAGGGAGACGGGAGGGGGCACTGCCAGCCCGGACAGGCGCCCCAGAGCGCTCGGGGCACCTCGAGGGAGCGTATGGGAGCTCCGGGGCGCCGCACTCTGAACGCTCAGGGCCCCGCCCCCGCGTCTCAGGCTCATCACCTGCTCCAGAAAGCTCTAGCTTGACCTTAGCAGGGGGTCCTGGGCTGTCTGGTGACTGCTCACTGGGCTGAGCCGCCGCGCTTACAGCCCACAGTAGTTTCAGACGGAAGGTGGATCTGAATACATGTTTGAGTTTTCTTATATTCCTCATTCCAACAGGAACGTAGAAACCGACTAAATTTAGCCACCCACAGCAGATGAGTCATCCTGGCGAGCCAATTATTGCATTCCAAGTGGAATGCAAGATTAGCAGAAGCAAGGATGTTATCTCCAGAGCCGACACGACCAGGTAGAGTGAAACGTGCCAAAAGCAAGTGCTCAGCCAGCACCAGGGAAGGGAAGGGAGCCTCAAAAACCCCCAAACCAGCACTCGGTTTGCACTGACTTCAGCTGGTTGACTGCAGGTAAGATCCTCTGACTAAGAGGGAAACTCCCAACCAGTCTCTGGCTGGGTTTCTACATCAGCTTTGTGCCCTGGAGGTTGTCTGCACAGACCCTCCGTGCTGCCTGGACACAAAGGACAAGAAAAACCATTCCTGGCTGACCTACCCAGCCCCTACTGCACACAAGGCCTGGCCCCCAATTTTATGAACTAGCTCTGGGATGCAGTACCAAAGGTGACCAGTAGGTGTCAGCACCAACCACATGATTTAATAGCGCATCCAGAGCTGTTCAAATGGATTCTTGGTGGGTGTTGCTTGCGCAGATGGCATGAGGAAGGCTTGGTCCGGGGACCTCTAGGTCATGCAGACAGAGCACGGTGTGTTCCAGTCGGTTCAAGCGCGTATTGTTAGGGAGTCAAACGCACGTGACTGGTTAGGAGGTGGAAGCCGGCACTGCTGCAGCCCGGACACAGCGAGTGACTGGACAAGAGGGGGAGTCAGGACCCGCCTCTGCCCAGACGCACACCTCTGGGGCATGAATGACATGCCCCTTCACGGGCAACGGTGCAAAACACGGACGGGGAATTGAGGCGGTGAATGCCTCTGGGTTCGTGAAATATTCGGGCAAGAGGGAAACCCATGCTGAGTGGTGAACCCTCAGCAGACAGGAAGAGGAAAAGCTCACTGCAGAACTGCAGACCAGCGGTCCCCGTGAGAGCAACACGCGTCCAGCAAGCACAGCTGGACCAGGGGTAAGAAGGGGGGAAGCAACGGCGGGAGAATGTGGAAAAGGGGGAAGCCAGGTGCAAAGCATGGCCTCTCCATACAAGCTGGACAAAGCCGCTGGCCGCTGTGCTGAGGTGGCAGGGAGCTGGGGCCTGGCCCAGGCAGAGAACCAGCAGCGCCTGCAGGACAAGGTGAAGGCGGGTGCCGGTTAGGTCAAGGGGAGTCTGCGCGGAGAAGTCGCAGAGCTGAGCGCAGCAGAGGGCGTGGGCGGGATGGACGGGGAACACCCTTCGGACCGAGGTGTGGCAAGACTGGAGACAGCCAGTCGTGAGGAAGGACGTCTGGCGAGACGCAAACACTGCTTTGGGGGGCTGAGGTGACGGGCAGCCTCCGCCAGCCTCGGGAGCGGCTGGGTGCTGAGTCGCTCCCTGCTGGGCTTGCACACCTGCTTGCACACCTGCTTGCACACCTGCACAGCTCTCAGTCACGCAAAGCCAGCAGGTTGCTGGAAACAGAGGGAGGCGAAGTTGGGGATTATCCAAACACAAATCACCCCCATTTTATAGAGGAGTGGTTACTCATGTGAAACTTGAATGACAGAGTTTGCTTGCCAAGGTGATGACATTTTAATAAACATACATGAGTTTACATTTAACAAAAAAATAAAGATTGAAAAAATATATACAGACATTTTTTGAGACCATTAAACCCAAGGGAATTTCCTTTGATTTGGGTAAGTTTGTTTTAGTCCAACATTTGCCAAGTGCCAAGTGCCAACATTTGCCCAGTTGGAGACCCCAGACGGGACCCCAGACAGGACCCAGCCTCGCCGCGGTAGCCGCTGGTTGGCTGTCGCGCTTCCACTTGCAAATTCTCTTCATACACCTTGATAACTCTGACTACAAAGGAGAAATGGAGTCCGATGTTTTTTTTGGTTTGTTTTTGTTTTTTTTGAGCGTTCATCAAGTCCAGGTGGAAGGCCCGGCCCACGCGGGCCACGAGGGCGCAGCGCGCAGAGACGCCGGGGCAGCCGCAACCCGCCCCGGACCCCGATTTTCAGTGCGCGGGGAATGAGGCTGCTTAACGCGGGCTGTCCAGATTGTTCACTGTGAATTGATTCAGGAAGCTGCTTCCTTGGAGCTGTTAGGTAGGCTAATTCACGCCCGTGGCCCATCTTTCGGGTTTAACACCCAGACGCATTTTCAGAACCTCTTGCCTCTCAGCTGTTAATTAAGGCAGCCGGGCGCCGCCCCGCCCTGGGCGCACCCACGCTGCCTCCTGCGGCGGCCGGTGCTGGGGGTCGCCGCCCCCAGCTGGGGGAGGGACTGCCCGGGTTCCCCCAGGGCCGGGGAGGGACTGCCAGGCTGCACCAAGGGCTGGGGAGGGACTGTCCAGGGTCCCCCGAGGCCTTTCGGCAGGACGAGGCTCCCCAGCGAGGCAGACAGGTACCACAATCATGCCTAGGCTGATCGTAATAAATAATGAAAATATTTAGACACAGCGAGGTTTGAACTTGAACTTTATGAATAAATGTTGATTAGTATGCAGTGCCGCAGCGCACGCGGCTTTTGTTCTTGCTCTTAAAAGGCAGTCATTACCGAATGACGCTTGAAGTTTTACAGCTGTGGGCTCATCTCTCTCCAACTCCTCTGTCCTGGAGCGGGAAGCCAGGCAGCGCCCGCTCAAACCCAGGTCCTCACTGGGCCTTGACTCGGTCGGGGGCTGCGGTGGAGACTGACGGAGCAGCAGGCGCGGACGCCGGCCTCGCGCACAGCCCGGCGACCCCCGGTTCACAGACGCCGGCGGCGAGCCTCAGTTTCCCCTTCTGCGAGGCCCGCGCCCCTCTGCCCTGCGTGCTCGTGGGAAGCGAAGTCAGGACTCAGGAGCTCGTGGGGCAGAACACTGGGCGGGGCAGGAGCAAGACTTGCTGGGGACCCAAAGGTTAATTAGTTAATTCATTAACGAGGACTTCAGCCTGCAGCCTCATGTCTAGTGGACCTGAATGGTTTTACGTCTCCACTGAAAGGACGGAAAGAGACTCTGGAAGTCCTGAGAACGCTGCGCCTGCTCTCCCAGGGGCCTCTGCAGGGCAGGGGAGGGGAGGACAGGCAGAGGCCCCGACGGCTGGGGATGACCAGTGAAGACGCAGTTCGTCCGTGGGGCGGCCGAGAAGGCCCAGAGCAGCTCTGCAGTCCTGGCAGTTCTGCGGGTCTTTGGTCCTTGGGGATCTCACAGGAGGTTCCTGCAGAAGCTTCCAGAATCCTTCCCTAATTCACTGACCAGGAACCGCATGGCCGATGCACCCTGGTCACAGCGCAGCCATGGGGGCCACATTAAGGGGGCGACTCCACAGGCGCCGAGAGGGGAGGCGGGGGCCACGGTGACGGGCAGACGGCCTCCGGGAGCGCGAGCGTCCTGCAGAGCCGCGGAAGCCAGGGCAGCGCCGGAGGGGCGGCGCCAGCGAGAGGCCCCAGGCTCTCTGCACCCGGCTCACGCGGGCTGTGCACACACTGGGGTCCCCACTACCGGGCAGGGGGCAGCGGGCGGCGGGACCGTGCTGTGTGCTCGGAAACAATCAGCCGTCGGGTGAGCACACGGCCTCTGCACAGTCTCCTGGCGCAGGAGGCGGCGGCGGAGGCCTTGACGAGGGGCCTCTGCTCTGGGAGGGACCCCGCCCTGCAACGGGCCTGGGGCCCACGCCGCGAGCATCAGCAGAACGGCCGCGGCCCCACAGCCAGTCAGCGGTCAGCCCGGCCCGCCCGCCCCGCCCTGCGCTGCCCCTCTTCAAAGGCGAGTCTTCTTGTGTCCCTCCCTGCGGCATCAACCCTTTCCCCCCGGCGCCTGCAAATCCCAAACCGCTTCTTTGCAAAGGACATTTTCAGCGCATCTGAGCAATCTGGAGCGGGCGGCCCCGGCCAGAGACGGGCTTTCGGGACGCGCGAGCTGTGGTGCCCTTCGAGGGCCCCGGAATGGCCGGAGGCTTCCGACCCGGCGGCGCTCTCTGCCGCGGTTTCCGCCTGCAGCGCCCCTCTCCCCCACGCTGGTGCCGCGCTCTGTGCTTCCGTGGCCGTTCAGAGAAGGAGACCGGGCCGGTCCCTCGTGGCAGGCCCTCCTGCCCGACGGAGCCGCCGGCCTGCCCCCGCGCGGTCCGCTCCTTCACCCGCCACTGAAGAGACGACGACGGAGCCGGCGGCTGACGGGGCGGAGGGCAGGGGCGCGGGTCCCCACACTTCGTGCGCGCGGCCCAGCTCCTCCGCTCACCCTCCTGCGGCCAGGGCCGGCCAGCGCCATCGCGGATGAGCCCCAGCTGGGAAGGCCCCGGCGAGGCAGGGCCCCAGTCTGCGCAGCTTGGCCCGGCTGTGAAGACGCTTCCGCCCCTAGAGCTGGAGGAAGGTGGCGGCTCCGTCAGCGCCTTCACGGAGCGCGCCTCACGCGTACGTAGGCCCGAAACCGATGCGGACAGACTCGGGGGTGCAGGCCCCTCTGGGGTCCCCGGCAGCTCCGCGTCTGAAGGCGAGCAGCAAAGCGTCGGGGAGCGCCCAGTCCAGGCTCCAGCCTGATCGCCCCGCGGCGGCGTCACTTGGCCGGGCGCCCCGCCTCTGCGGCCCACGCGGCCCGGAGCACAGGGGCGACGGCGGCGGCTGCCCCGGCCTGGGTGAGAGACGAAGGGGCGAGTGGGAAGGTCTCACGAGCACAGGGCGAGACGAAGCGGCCTCGGCCCAGCGGCAGCTCTCTGGGGCCCCAGGGCCTGGCCGGCGGCCGTAATGCTCGAGAACGGGCTGCGCGGTCCACCAACTGGGACTTTCGCAGAACGGACACCTTCATTGGAGCCCGTCGGGGAGGCTACTCACCGCACTCGGCTTCCTTTCTTACAGCACTGGAACCACAGCATCTAGGACTAGGACTGGGACTGTCATGCGGGCGTGACTCAACAATGAAATAGCGAGCAGCATCGCTACATGGTGCGGACCCCATCAAACACGGCTCTTCCGGGCAGCGCGGCGTGGGGGCCTGCGGGCAGCTGCACTGCTCGTCTCTGTCCTGGGCACGCAACCAAGTACGACGACCAAGTTCTTTGCGCTTCTGCCCCTGACAAGTGCATGGGACTTAACAGGTCAAGAAGGCCCCACTGGGTAGTGAGCGGATGTTTACCCTGCTGAACAAACCAGCCCGCAGGAGACACCTGCGGAAGAGCCGCGGCGGTGGAATATCCTCCTTCGCTAACCGGAGGACGCCGACCAAAGGCCATGAGCACTCGCCGCCGAGCATGCCATTGCCTTGGAAAAGCCGAACAAGCATTCCTGAACGAGAATATTCTTGATGGTTACGTGCCCCCCTTTTCAGGGTGTCCATTTGACTCTGTCCGCAACAGGACAACGGTGGCCGCAGGAAAGCCAGCAGACCACCCGCCGAGATAGCAGACACGCTGAAACCAACTGCAGTCAACTAACCGGCTCAAGATTCCAAAGGCACCTAGAACACATGGCGTATCACATTAAGAAGAAGCAATCATACATGAAAAACACATTTACTGCAGCGACAACTCACAAAACATGCCCAGAAAAGCAACAGATGAAGAAATATCATGAATGTAGGGAAATAGAAGTCATCGAGCCAGCCTGCATGCCCAAGCGGCGCTGCTGGCCGTTCTGAGTGTCAGCCGCAGTGCCCATTGTCCACCGGGCAGAGCTGAGGGTGTTGCCCGCGTGAGCTGCTAACAGTGAGCTGTTCCAGTGCCCTGTCTGCGCTCACAGAGCTTGTACCCCACCCAGGTTTGGGCAAAGAGTTATTAGTGATAATGACTAGTTACAATAAATATTAGTCGTAATAAAAAGTGTTTTATTTTAGTGCCAATTATTGCTAGTTTTATTTACCACAAATACTTAAGGTAGAAATGAATCTTCCTCATCTGTGAGAAAATGACCCCACTGATCAGACTGGAAGGAAACACGTGCCTTCGGGCCTCCCTGGGGGCAAAGGGGTTAGTCTCAGCACTGTGAGGCTGTCCGCAGCCACTGCAGCACGAGTTCAACCCCAGGGCAGGGAGCTTCCCACAGGGCGCAGCAGACCCCTCCTGTCTCCCTGCTGCTCCCCTCAGCAGCGGATTTCAGTGGATCCACCTGTTTTGCTCCCTGCCCTATCTCTGGTGAGTCCCTCTCACCTCCTCACCTCTGGCCTGTACCCCAGCTCTTGTATGCATCAATAAATAAACCTTAAAAAAAAAATCAAGGGGGGTCTCCCTGGTGGCGCAAGGGGTTAAGTCTCAGCATATAAAGCTATCAGCAGCCACTGCAGCACGAGTTCGATCCCCGGCCAGGGAGATTCCCACAGGGCACAGAAGACCCCTCCTGTCTCCCCGTTGTTCCCCTCAGCAGTGGATTTCAGTCGATCTGCCTGTTCTGCTCCCCACTCTGTCTCTGGTGAGTCCTCTCACCACTCCACACTTCTGGCCTGCACCCCAGATTGCATGCATAAATAAATAACTCTTAAAAAAACTATCAAGGGGGGCCTCCCTGGTGGCACAAGAGGTTAAGTCTCAGCACTGTGAAACTATGGGCAGCCACTGCAGCACGAGTTTGATCCCCGGCCAGGAATCTGACCCACAGAATGCAGCAGACCCCTCCTGTCTCCCCGCTGCTCCCCTCAGTGGTGTACTTCAGTGGATCTGCCTGTTCTGCTCCCCACTCTGTCTCTGGGGAGTCCCACACCTCTGGCCTGCATCCCAGCTCTTGTTTGCATAAATAAATCAATCTTAAAAAAAGAAAGAAACATGTGCCTTCATCTAAATGTTCGCAGTCAGCTCCCTGGCCTTATGGTATCAACTCTGACATTTTTCCTTCAATTATTCAAATTTTCTTCAATTATTCACACCACTGGCAGAATGCCTGTTTATAAGGACTTGCATTTACTGCAGAAACAACATTTCAAAATAATTGGCCTTGTCACTTTTACTATAGGACACATATATAAATAATCGTCAGAGTCTCTGTCCTTGTGAAAACAAATGTATATTGCCTTGATAGAATTCTAGCAAATGGGAGAAAAATGGAAAAAGGGTGTTTCATTTTGTCAAACAAACTGTAGTCACTAATTGCTATATTATTGCCCTTAACTATTTTTTTTATTAAATTACATGGACTTACAACATCACAAACCTTTGGGAACCATCGTCACCTCTACGTGCACATAAGCCTCACCTTGCCCACCATCAAATTTCTAGTGCCCTTCCCACCATCAGACGCACCTTCACCTTCTCTCTGGTAAACAATGTTTTATTTTATGCCAAATATTGCCAGTCTCATTTACCAGAAATATTTAAGGTAGACATGAAACTTCCTCCTTTATAAGTGAGAAAATGACCCCTTCTCCGCTCCCTCTGGTGACCTTGTGCTCCACAAGGCCTAAGAGTGGTTTATGTTGTGAGTTGTTAGCTCACTTCTTTGGTTGTTGATATTTCATGTATGAAAGAAACCATTTGCCAACTGTCTTTCACTTTCTGGCATTTTTCTCTTTACATAGTCACCTCAAGTCCCATCTATACTCTAGCAGAAGGCAATTTTGATTTTAATAGCTGAGTAGCATTCAACTATACAGATAAAGATATTCCTTAAACTTTAAAAAAATGAAAATATAATCATAGATTTATTTTACTTGTGGGATATCTCTGTCCTAGGAATCCACGTTTATAACTACTGAACTTCTTAATGGCATGGAGAATGTAAAGAACAATCAAAAATCTCCCTAAATAAAAGCCCAAGGCCAGATGGAATTACAAGCAAATATTATCAAACCTTTAAAGAATAATGTACACCCATGTTACTCAAATTATTTCTTAAAAATCCAAGAACAGGCTCTCCCTGGTGGTGCAAAGGGTTAAGTCTCAGCACTATGAAGCTATCAGCAGCCACTGCAGCCAAAGTTCGATCCCAGGCCAGGGAGATTCTCACAGGGCGCAGCAGACCTCTCCTATTTCCCCGCTGCTCCCCTCAGCAGTGTATTTCAGTGGATCCGCCTGTTCTGCTCCCCGCCCTGTCTCTGGTGGATCCTCCCACACACCCCCACATACCTCTGGCCTGCACCCCAGCTCTTGTATGTATAAATAAATCTTTTTTAAAAAACCCAAGAACAGGGAATGCTCACTAGTACATTTTATGATGCCAGTATTACCCAAGTACTGCAGCCAGGTAAAAACAATATAAGAAAACCACAGACAAATATCCATAGTGATTACTGATGCAAAGTCTTAAAATAATAGCAAATCAAACTCAGTAACATATTACAAGAAATATACATCATGTTTAAGAGTAAGTCACCCCAGGAATGCAAGGGTGGTTTAATAAACATAGTCAATCAATGTAATACTACATTGTATCAATAAGAGTAAATATAAAATGTATAATAGCCTACAGATGCAGAGATAGCATTTAATAAGATTCAGCATCCATTTATGATTAAAAAAAAAAAAAACCTCTAAACAGAAGAACCTATCTCAACAAAATAAAGGCCATCTGTCACTTCATTGTGAAAAACCAAAAATGTGCCCTTTGAAGTCAGGAACAAGGTGAGGATGCCCCCTCTTTCACTACTGGTTAACTTAATATTAAAAGTTTTGGTTGTAGCAATCAGACAGTAGGAAATAAAAGAAATCCAGGTTAGAAAAGAAGTGAAACTATCATTTTTTTCACAGATGATAGGATACTATATATAGAAAACTCTAAAGATACCACCAAAAAACTCATCGAAACAATAAATGAATACACCAAAGTGGCAGGTTATAAAACTAACATGCAAAAATTTGTGCATTTTTATATAAAAATAATGAATGAGAAAAAAAAGAACTAAGCAAGTAATTCCATGTACCATTGCTTCGAAAATAACCAAATACCAAAGAGTTAACTTAGCCAAAGAGGCAATGATGGAACACACAATGGAAACTCTGAGACATTAGTACCGAAATTCGGTAATTACTGAGAAGATGGAAAGACGCTCCATGCTCACGGACGAGGAGGACCAGCGCCGTCAAGCCGACCGTCCACCAAAGGCCACGGATAAATTCCGTGCAAGCCTCGTCCACACAGCAACAGCATTTGTTAAAGAAATGGAACCAAACGTTACCAAAATTTATATGGGGCCCTAAAAGACTTCAAATAGCAAAGTAATCACGAGAAAAAATGTGAGAACGAGACGGCGCCGCTTCCCTGGTTTACCCCACACCATGAAGCCGCGGCTGGGACAAGAGTGTGCTGCGGCCGAAGATCCAAGAGCGGCGCCAGCAGAGAAGAACGGGAAGCCCGGAGGCAGCGCAGCGTGTACCAGCCCTTCCCGCACGACCACGCGCCCGGCCTCGGAACCGGGAAGGAAGAGGCTTTTTCAAAAACGGGGCTGAGCGAACGGGCCGGCCCCAGGGGGAGCGTGAAGGCGGCGTCCTCTCCAGCTCCGTGCGCAAAACCAGTTCAGGATGGAGCGAAGACGCACGTGCAGGCCCCGACAGCAAAACCCAGGCCAGGGCTTTGCGGAACGTTCCATGGTATTAATCATGAACATGCCTTTGGAGATCTGACTCCTACGACGAGGGAAATAAAAGCAAATATAAGCCACTGTGATGACCTCGAATTCAAAAGTTTTTCTACAGTGAAAGAAAATACAAGTAGATTAAAAATGCCTCCTATGGAATGGGAGAGAATGTTTACACAGAGCATGACTGATAACGGGTTAATCCTGACTTAACAAAAATGTAGGCAATTTAGCCATAAAATATAACCTCATTAATAAATGGACAGCGGATCCGAACAGACAGCTCCCCTGGGCGATACCCAGGGGACTCTCGGACGCTCGAAGCTTCTTCTCCAACGCTGAGTCTGGGCACGGAACGAGGACGGAGAGAGGCCCCCACACACAGGCCCGCAGGCCCCGGACAGGGCGGGCCCGAGGACACGCAGCCCCCGTCCCGGCTCAGCGGTCTCCGCGGCGCCTCCCGGTGCCCCGCAGGCAGCCACGTTAGGAAAGGGGGTGCGAACCCCCCAGGGCTGACTCTAGCCTCCTATGTCCGCAGGCCGCTGAGCCATGCAAGTTAACCAGCTTGCACGAGCGGGCAGGGCCCCGGCTGTGCAGGAGCGAGGCTGGGGCCAGCCTCCGCGGGTCCCTCGCAGCCCCCGAGCCCGTGTCGCTGCCGCGCGAGCTGTGGCGTCCAGCAGGGGCGCGGCGCTCCTGAGGCGTCTAACTCCGCGGGGGGCGTGGGAGTCGCGGTGCTTCGCGCGTGGTTAGCCGTTCCGCTGTCACTGCATCTGAGAGGCCGCTCTCGATACCGGGGGCCCAGCCACCACCCCCCCGCGACCCTGTCCCTGTGTCCTGGCCAGCGGGCGCGCGCCGCCCTGCGCCCCCGGGGACATGGGACAGGCTCTGCCCGCTCTTCCGCGACGAGGCCCCGGCGTCCCGCCGCCTCCTGCAGCGCCGTGCGCCGCACCCAGAATGTCCTGGCGCGCGCTGGCTGGACGGACAAACTGGTGAAACGGACCCGGCAGCTGAAGACACGGGGGTGTGACACTTGTGCTGGGAACCAGCTGCCAGGCGGGAGCCGAGCGCGACGCCCCCACAGGCCGTTTCCGGGGCGCAGGGGCCGGCGGCTGCGGAAAGATGGGGCGGGCTCAGGGTGGGCCCCTCGCCTGCAGACCAGCCTCCCCGGCGTGTAAATGTCTCTGGATTTTACCCTTTAGAGGAAAAGGAGTGCGCAGTCTCTCGACCCGCTGCCGCTCATTCGCACCGCCGCCCTGGGCTCCCAGCAGGAATCGGGTCCGACTGTACCCGGTGCTGACAAAAGCAAAGTCAGAACATTAACTGGAGCCACCTGGTCACCCCAGCAGCCCAAGGCTGCTGTCCCGCAGCAGCGGCTCTCCGACCCGCTGCCCACGTGAACCCCACGCCCCCTCAGAGGGCAGAGGGGCCACCGCCGCCGAGGAGATGGATGGGCCTGGACGTCGTTTCCCCAAGGGGATGAGCAGCTCTGAATATGGATGCGGCAGCCACGGCGCCTTTTATTCTGGATCCTATTGACTCAGCACAACGCCATCCTGGCTCCAAGCGCGCCATCAGCGCTCTGCGCTGCTCAAGGTCATTCCGGGGCCGCGCCGCCTCGGCCTAGCGTAGTGGGCAGCCCCGGGGCATGGGCGCGGAAACTGTCCGCAGGTCACTCTGCCTCTTCGTTTACTAAGTGCCCCTCACAAAGAACACCCCAGAAATGCTTTCTTAGGACCAAAAGATAATAATGTGTGCTCATTAGGAGCCAAAGAACCAACGATGGTCAGAATTAATAATGTGACTTACAAAGCGTCTCAGGGATGTTCTAGTCATATCCAGACACGCCCTGGTTTGTAGGGGAGTTCACGCCAGGCTGGTATTGCCGTTACTTAATAGCAAGCAGGGCTTATTGGTTCTGTTAACTTTGCATTTCTCAAATTGACACCAGTCCTTTTGGAAAACTGCAAAGCTTAGTGAGCAGAGTCAGATCTACCGCACTGAAAATACAATGCACAGAGTATCTAGGCCTACTAGAGAGTGGCGAAGCTCCCAGCACACGTATGTGATCCCCCCTAGCTTGTTATTAGCAAATTAAACTTGTCACTGACAACAATCACTCCTTAGGAGAAGTATAATTATTACACAAACATGTTTTGATAATTGTATTTGTCATTACTGCATTTGATAAAGATAAACAATCAAAAGACTTTGGCATTAAACAATGAACACGGATATACTAAAGAAAGACGTCGATGACAAGTAGGTCATCCCAGAGTCCCAGCCCTTGGGGTCCACCCCAGGACGGAGAAGCTCTCATGGAAGGTCTGTGCCCCCAATCCCTGCAGCTCGATTCACAACAGCCAGTCGCGGAAACAGCCTGCGACCCAGGGACAGAGGAGCAGATCAGGAAGACACGTCTCTGCAAAGAGTGGAGTACTACGCAGCGCCGAAAAGGAGCACTTCCCACTATAAGAACCTGGGTGGACCTGGAGGGCTGATGCTAAGGGAATAAGCCAGAGGAGAAAGCCAAATGCCAGGTGGTTGCACTTGTATGTGGAATACAGAGAGACAAAGCAAAGCATCCAAGCCAAACCAGCAATAAGCCCTGGAAATCAGACTGTAGAACTGAGGTTGAGGGGGAGTAGAGCAAAGTGAGAGGGGGCCCAGTGAACCTCGGTGGAGACTATGGGGGCCGGGAGGTGGTGGCAGGCACCTGAGAAGGTGGGGTCCTGTGTCTCTGATCACATACTGTGAAACAATGTCACCTCCATAACAATAACAACGATAATAACAATAACGCAACACTGACTGATGTTGTTTTTCTTACGTAGCCATCTCCTCGCCAGGGCACGAACACCCACCCACACGAACTGTCCCAGAGCTGTCTTTCTTACACTTTATGGTCCTCTGCTTTCATACGGAACCCAGAATCAACCAATAATATATGTGTGCATCAGCAGAAAAGTTTGAATGATGGATGGGCTTGAAATAAAACGCCCATCAACTACATTTTCAGGCCATTACTCAGCTTTGGCTGCTGCGGCGCCTTGCGTCTTGAATAATCAAGGGATATTTATTGGGTTTCTACTGTGTGTCGGGCATTATTTTAGGAGCTTTGGATTCAAAGTTGGAGAAGCACGTTCCTACTTTACATGCAAGTTCGAGGAGACGCGTCCGAGCTGGCATCTGCATTTGGGGCAGAGCGGGGCAGGAGCTCTGAGCGGACCCCGGCCCTGCCGCCGTGGAATTAACTCGCGCCCAAGGCAGTCACAGGCCGGTGTGAGCCGCTTCTTGAGCACCCTTAGAACTGCAAAGTGGATGGAAGAGAGCTAATTGGCATAAGTGATTTCTGACATCAGATCTTGAATACTTAATTCTAAAGGATCACATTTTGAAACAGCCAAGGGAAAAGAAAAAAATAAATTTAATTTTAGAACAGAGTGCTCCCTTGCCCGCGCCCAGCAACCCTGCTGTTACTGTCCGCACGAGGGCGGGGTGACGAAGCTAGCTGCCCACGTCCACCGGGGCTCACGCTGGATGTCCAGGTCTTCTATTGTCCTCTGGCAGGTACGGCCCAGGGCTCCCTCGGGGCCGCCCCATCGGTGGGTCGAGGCCACCACGTTCTGTTCGGCGGGTCTGAGATGGGACAGTCCCCAGAATCCTTACCGCTCATGGCTGATCTTGGGGATTCTGGCCAGCTCACCATCAGCAGGGCCCTCTGCTAGGATTTTCAAACAGCTTCACTGAGATAGAATTCACAGCCTCTTAAACTCTAGAGCTCAATGGGCTTAGTACATCCACACAGATCTCAACAGCCATCACCACAGGCAATTTAAACTATTTTAAAATCTGAAAGAAAGTCCACACCCTTTTGTGATCTCCCATCATCCCAACCACCCATGCCCTAAGCAACCACCAGTTCACTTTCCCTTTTGGACATTTCATGTAAAGGAATTGTGTATGTTCTTGTCTTGCTTAGTAGACTGTTTCTAATATTCACTGTTGTAATATGCATCATCCTTTTCATGGCCATATAATATTCCTTTGCATGGCTGTACCACACTTGTTCATGTACTCATGCCTTGATGCCTCATCGGGTAGCTTCCACTCTGGGGCTACTAATGTGACTTTAGTTGTCTGTAACGAAAGTTTGTGTTTATATGTCTGTTCTCATTTCTATTGGGTATATACCTGGGGGAGGCACTGGGGCTCCTGTGGGGATGCCATGTTTAGCCGTGTGAGGACCCGCCAGCCTGTTTTCCCAAACACTGCACCATACTGCACTTCCCCAGCAGGTCGTGGGGCCTCCGGCTTCCCCACACCCTCGCCGGCAGGGTCAGCACCTGCTCCTTGAGAGAAGCCACATTCATGCGTGTGAAGTGGTGCCGCGCTGGTTTCATTTTGCCTTCCTGATGACGTCAGGCGGCTCCTGTGTGCTTAGCGACCACTCACATATCTTCCCGGGGTCATTTCCTGATTTTTCCATTGGATGAGGCGTCCTTTTAATGATGGGGAGGTCAGAGCTCCTCTGCTGGGAACACAAGCCCGTCAGACACAGACACACGACTGCACGGGGCCCTTTGAAGCACAAGTTTTTGCTCTGATGAACGCGATATGTCTGTTCTTTCCTTGGTTCTCGTGCTTTTGGTGAGAACGTTTCATCTGTCGTTGACTGGCCAGGAGACTCGCCTCCACTCAAGTCACTATGACGGCGTCACTCACCTTCCTCCACCTTCCGCCCAATCCTGGCTCTCCCTCCCCTCTCCAGGGCGCCTCAGCTCAGCGCTCCCCTCTCACCACCGAGAGGCTGGATCTCTTCGAGACCGCCCTCTGTCTCTCTGTCTGGCGACAAGTCTGCCAGAATGACGTCTTACTCATCGTCCGCTCTGCCACGACGTCCCCTTGCCTTGGATGAATCCACCGAGGCTGGGGCCTGCGCGCTCCCTGCTCCAGCTCTCAGGCCCCACTCGCCACAGCCCAGGGGCCTGCCCGGGAGCATCATCAAACCACTCTTAAAAGCACAACCAGGGGCCTCCCCGGTGGCACAGCGGTTGCGCGCTGCACTGTGGAGCTGTGGGCAGCGGCGATGCGAGTTTGACTCCCGGCCGGGGAGAATCCCACATGGTGCGGCAGACCTCTCCTGCCTCCCCGCTGCTCCCCTCAGCAGTGTGTTTCTGATCTGCCTGTTCAGCTCCCCGCTCTGTCTCTGGGGAACCCTCTCACCCCCACGCCTCTGGCCTGTACCCCAGCTTGTATGTATAAATAAAAAATAAATCTTTAAAAAAAAATGTACAACCAGTCACTTTTTGCTAATTCAATGAGCTCCATTGTCCTCAGACCACTTGGAAGCTCCTTGGCGCTGGAGATGGTGCCTCTTGCCCCAGCCTCGCTTCTGCAGGCTTCTCTGACACCCCTGCGCCCCTGCCTTCCCCCTCTCCTGTGGCTCCTGCCCAGGCCTCGGCAGGCCCGCACACGCTCTCGGGCGCGGCCCTGGGCTCCAGCACACAGTGAACCCGGCCCACGAGCCCACGCCCTCGGCTGCATCTGCGCGGCATTCGCACGCCCAGGCGAGGCGCCGGCACCCGCCGCTCCACAAGGACGCCGCGAGCATCTCTGAAGTCACCGGCCCCTCCGCCCCCGCCCCCGCCCCCCCCAGTAGAGAGCGGCCCGGCAGGGGCTACGAAGCGGCTAACTTAAGTGGCTTATCAAGATTAACACACTGTGAAACCCGCCTCTGCCCTTCACTGCACCCTCGGCGCTCGCCAGCCGCTCACGGGGCGCGGGGCACGGCGGCCCCAGGCGCGCGTCCGCCGGGAAGGGACGCTCGCGCTCGCGCTCCGACGCGCGCCCCGACGCACTGCCCGCCTCCCCACACGGTGCAGTGTCCGCGACGCCCGCCTGTCACTGAGCTCTGACTGACGCGCCTCCTCGCGGCTCTCACATCGCTCTGCTTCCGTAGTTCAGATTTTCTTTTGCTCTTATCTACGCTACTGAGATTTTCTTCAAAGTCGGCACACGAAAAACTGTCTCCTCTCCCATCTCTTTTTGCCAGAATGACTCTTTCAGCAGTAAATGCAATCGTATCACCGACCTACACCAAGTAGCAGAACATTCCTGTTCTCCCAACACAGACCGACACCTTCATTCACACGCAGTGTCCTCGACGCCCGCGTCCCGCTCGCCCCCCAGGTGGTCTCACCGCACCCCCGATGGCATCAAATGACAACCGTCCTTCATCTGCGCGTATCCTCCACCCAGACTCTCCCCCTAAGCAACTTCACACCTGACTCCCCTGCTCAGGGCGACGCCGTGAAACACCGCGGACCCTCCCACCCCAGTCGGCGGTTTCACGGACAAGAGCGCCACCGGGCTGTGCCCTGGGCTGCCCAAATTCAGCTGCTGATACTACCACCGCATGCGCCTGACCTCCTCTTCACCCACCTCTTCCACCCGGACGGCTCGTAGAGGGAGGCTTATGTAACCTGCAAGAGCTAGAAAGGCGCCTTGCTGTGTGGCTGGGTGTGCATAAGCGACTTCAGCCTTCATCCCGGAGTCTTCCCCGGCTACTTCACTGCGTTTTTAGGCAGGAAGACTCCCTTGGGCCTCCCTGGTGGCGCAGTGGGTTAAGCGCAACACTGGAGCTGTCAGCGGCTGCCGCGCGAGTTCGATGCCTGGCTGGAGAGGTTCCCACAGGGCGCAGCAGACCTCTCCTGGCCCCCCTGCGGCTCCCCTCAGCACTGTGTTTCCGTCCATCTGCCTGTTCTGCTCCCCACTCTGTCTCTGGTGAACCCTCTGGCCGCCCCACGCCTCTGGCCTGCACCCCAGCTTGTATGCATAAATAAATAAATCTTATATCTTTAAGAAAAGAGATTCACTTGCTGCTACACATTGAAAGTGAAACAGCGCCAATGTCCGGTGTGTGTGTGTTTGTGTGTGTAAATGTACATATATCACATTTATAATATATGCACATATACATTTGTACACACACGTGCATGTGTACATCACATTTACATACACGGCGAGGCACCTACGAAGTGCGACGTTCAGGCTTCGCAAGGTCCGAGCTCCGTCTGGGAGAGCCTGACCGCGCGGGCTGCGGCCCGGACTCAGAGTGGGCGGGGCCGGCGGGCGGGGGCGGGGCGGGGCGTCTGGAGAGGAGAATGCAGGAGACGCTATTTGGCATTGTCAGGGGAAATTTTCTGAATAGAGGTAATGGAGAATTAAAATGTGTCTAAATTATATGCTCGTTCAAAGCTTTATGATGTTCTGAGTCAGATTTATCCTTACGTTTCTGGTCTTTTTATCTTACTGAGTTGCGGAATTATTTCGGCGCATATACTTCCCCAGATTCATAGGGAGTAAAACCTATTTGCATAAGTTTTCTCCCTGCTAACTTTGGTCTTTCATTTTTGAAAATAACAATCCTAACAACCGCTTAGCCTGTCAAATAAAAGTTAAAGAGTGGAAGATATATTTTCAATAAATTGTTTAAATTATGAAGCTCTAAAGTAATTTTTCCCAAAAATATATTAAAGTAGTATTTGTTGGATTTGTACTCTCTGCCAGGGAGAGTATTTGCTGGGCAGAAGCAGAGATGGGGAGAGAAATAACTTTAGGAAACAGGAGACATCAACACAAACAGGTCAAAAATAGAGGATGCCAGCGTTGCCTAGCCTTGAGAAGAAAAATAAAGCGGGGAGCAGGGGGGTCTGGAGAGGGGGTGCATTTCAACGCAGGATGGCCGGGGGGCCCTCTGCTCTCCGTGGCTTCTGACTGAAGGCTGCAGGGTGAGCCGGTGAGCCAGTCGGCGCTGGGTAAGGAGCAGCAGGCGCGATTGCATGGCTGGGAGCGGTTGGAAGGTTCTAGAACATGGAGGGGTCAGGGTGGCAGGTGAGGAAGACAGAGCGGAGGTGAGAGAATCTTCACGCCCTAAACTCTGCAGCACCGGGCTGCTGTTACCTGGAGGGAGCACTCCCGGGAAGGAGCGGAGGGCTGAGCACCCCAGCGCTCCCGGCCATCTGGGAGCAGGAGCTGTTCTAGCTCTTTCAAAGCATCAGCGGCTGGTAAGCGCGGAAACGGGGTTTGGGGGAGGGAGTTTCTCAGCGTCGGGACCGAGCAGAACTCCGCTCTCTGGGTTCTGGAGGCCGGGGTTCAAGGCCAAGAGGGGCACGCGGGAGCCGGGCGAGAACTTGCTCCTGGATCCGAGACAGACCATCCCCTCACGCGGCC
>PVIJ01015158.1:0-37597 GCA_004024925.1 Scalopus aquaticus
AAAAAAAGAAGATTTAGTCAAAAGGAAAACAGAATCAGTCCTGTTAACACATCTTACATTTTCAGTGTTTGAAATGATTAAAATATTACAGCAAATTACAGATAGGCAGAATTTCACTACTTACAAATATAATGCCAAAAAGACTTGAGGAAGTTTAGAAATAAATCTTTTCATCTCTTTTTTAAAAATATATATATAAACATACATCTTTTGGTCTATATCTAAGATCTGATGACCATTCCCATAAATGAGTTTCCAACTCATTTTAAAATAACATCATTTGGGGCTGCTTTTATAAAGTGTCCTATGTTATCTTGTGCCCATTTTAGTGTTCTGTTACATCATGACATATAGTTTTGATTATCAAGATAGAGCAACAGCCTACTATTAGATCTAACATATACAGTAGTATTAAGGTTCTTTAGCCATCTATAATTATTAATACAATTTAGTATTTTCTGCAGGTTCACCACAGTAAGCCTATTTTTGTGTCCTGAAATATAAACATGGGTTAAGATAAATATGAGTGCTATAATCAACTAAACTTTGGCTGCTTGGCAATCATGAGTGTTATCTTAGAGAGATAATTCATTCCATGAGGTTAGGCCAGTAAGACTGAAGGAAATTTTTGTCCTTTCAAGGGGCAACCTCAAGTCCAGTCTTAGAAATAAAAAACAAAAAATAAACAAAAAGCCAGGTATCTATTACTTATCGTAATGAAATATGAGTTAACTGTAAAACTCCAGCTAGCATTCCTTCTGAATCATCCTGAGTAGGTTAAACATTTTCAGAATTTAGGAATGTTCAGTCATGATTTCTACTTTTCTATTTTTTTTCCATTGCAAATCAATGAATACCCCCAGGTGCTTCATAAAGCAAAGCAGGCACACCTGGAATAATAATAGCAATAAGCCCTATTCTTCCTCCTCTTTGAATATACCCCACTTCTAATCAATCTTTTCCTTCTCCTTCTTTCATAGGCTGTCACTATATATATATATATATATTTTAATTTTATTATTATTTTTTGTCTTTTACATTATTGTGTATTTCCCATAGGGTTCCCACCAATTCACACATGAATTGTCACCACAGTCCCCAGTGCTCCTCTCTCCCCTATTCTGAGCCCCTATCTTGCCCCCTCTCGCTGAATGTCTCTCTTTTATTTGGTTCCCCTATATTTCCCTATATATACATCAAATGAAACCATTTGATATTTTTCTTTTTCCTTTTGGCTTATTTCACTGAACATGATCCCTTCTAGCTCCATCCATGTTGCTGCAAATTGCATGTTTATCTTTTTTGAATTCTGAATAGTATTCCATTGTGTATATAAACCACATCTTCTTGATCCAGTCATCTAATTTTGGGCATTTGTGTTGTTTCCATGTCTTAGCTATTGTGAACAGTGATGCGATGAACATGGGGGTGCATGTATCCTTTCGGATTAGTGTTTTTGTGTCCTTTGGGTAGTTTCCCAAAAGTGGTATTGCTGGGTAGGATGGAAGCTCCATTTTTAGCAGCTTGAGGAAACGCCATATGGCTTTCCATAGTGGTTGAACCAGTTTGCATTCCCACCAGCAGTGTAGGAGAGTTCCTTTTTCTCCATATCCTCACCAGCATTTGTAGTTGCCTGTTTTTGTAATGTGCGCCATTCTCACTGGCGCGAGGTCATATCTCATTGTGGTTTTGATTTTCATTTCCCTGATTATAAGTGATGTTGAACATTTTTTTGTATATCTGTTGGCCATTTGCTTTTCTTCTTTGGAGAAGTGTCTTTTTAGTTCTTTTGCCCATTTTTTGAGAGGATTGTTGACTTTGTTTTTGTTGAATTGTACAAGCTCCTTGTAGTTTTTTGTTACCAGTGCTTTATTGGTTGTATTGTGTGCAAAGATTTTCTCCCAATTAGTAGGGGGTCTATTTGTTTTGATTAATGTCTCTTTTGCTGTACAGAAGCTTTTTAGTTTGATGTAGTCCCAGCTGTTTATCTTTTCCTTGACTTCCTTCGCTTTTTGGGATGTATCTTTAAAAATTTTGCTGAGATGTATGTTGTGTAGAGTTCTGCCTATATGTTCCTCTATAACTTTCATGGTTTCAGGTCTTACATCCAGGTCTTTTATCTATTTTGAGTTGGTTTTTGTGCAAGGTGTGAGATAGTATTCTAGCTTCATTTTTTTGCATGTAACAGTCCAGTTTTCCCAGCACCATTTATTGAACAAGCTAACCTTGTTCCACTGCATATTCTTTGCTCCTTTGTCAAAGATTAGTTGTCCATAGATATGTGGATTTATATCTGGGTTTTCTATTCGATTCCATTGGTCTGTGCATCTGTTTTTGTTCCAGTACCATGCTGTTTTAAGTATTATAGCTTTGTAGTATAGTTTGAAATCAGAGCATGTAATCCCTCCATTTCCTTTCTTTTAGTCAGGAGACTTTTAGCTATTTGAGGTTTTTTTGTGGTTGCATATGAATTTCATCAATGTTTGTTCTCGTTTCTTGAAGAATGTCATTGAGATTTTTATTGGAATAGCATTGAATCTGTGAATTGCTTTTGGTGGGATGGCCATTTTGATAATGTTAATTCTCCCAATCCATGAGCAGAGGATGTCTTTCCACTGTTTTGTGTCCTCCTCTATTTCTCTTAATAGTGCCTTGTAGTTTTCTCTGTATAAGTCCTTTACCTCTTTTGTTAGATTTATTCCCAGGTATTTAATTTTTTTGTTTGTTTCAATTTTAAAGGGGATGGATCTCTTAATTTCTTCTTCTTCAGACTGAGTGTTTATATATAGGAAGGCTACTGAATTTTGTGTCACCATATATTAATAGTGGCCTTATGAATTGTCTACTTATAACTTGTGACATTTTCCAAAGTAATGGCTATTTCTAACAGAAACTAGCTACTCATTAATTATGGGATAGCAGAGAGATCTAAGGTACACAATTTTTAAAAACATAAGTTTTAAACTAATTTGAACAAAAAGCTCCAGATATACTACTCTGTTCACTTAACTGTAAGAGGCTTTAGGCTTTATTGAGGAAACATGCTATCACTTGATTTTTTAAACATGCACACAGACACAAAATTAAACTACTTAATTAGTTTCATTTCTTAAGGCTAAAATTTCAGTTTTGCATAGAGTAACTAGTATTACTTACACTGAAAAGAATTTTCCAATTATAGCCACTATTAAAGGCTTGGTTTTCACAAAACCTATCCCTCTAAAATCACATAATTAAAGCTTATAATCACTTTCCCTTTGACATTTGGCATTTTTTAATCTAACAGGGGCATCTGACATTTTCATTTGCTAGAACTTAACATGAAGGTCAGCTATCAGATCTTTTTTAGTTCAAAATGATTTTGTTTGTAGAAAACAATCATGCTTCCACAGTGCATAACAGTACTTTCATTTAACTAGCCAAATAAAATTAAATGGCAAATTCAAACCACTAGTTGCAGGCTTCATCCCCCAAATACTGACAAATAAATGCACCAATACTTTTCCATCTTAGCATGAAATAATTAAATAGAAACTATTCTGTGTAAATAAATTTAAACAAACTAGTGGTTTTATCATCATCCAATGTATTTATGTGAGTTTGAAGTAGCCCAAATAATATGGATGGTTCTAACTAAAGAAAATGTTAAAGTTCAGGCACACAAAAAAGGGGAAGATTTGTACAGACTGTTACAATAAATCACAAATTTCTACAGCACAGCTTTAGTTATTTTGTTAAATGTCTATGATGACAAGGATTGATTTGAGGCTATAGTCAACTCATCCTATAAGGATTACAAAAAGACTCATGAGACTTCAAATGTCACAGTTGTTTTCTCAACTTAGATTTCAATGTTCTTATAGTCAGATGTATTTTTCCAAAGGATTTAGCGAAAATAAAACTTGAGGAAACAGAGGTATATAGCTCTTAAAAGTCCTATATAAAACTTGTAGTTTCCACTACACCCCAAAATATCAGCACTTGTGGTCACGTTCAAATCAGGAAGTCCCTGTTTTCTGATTCCACAAAGAATTTGAACAGTGTTCGATGCTTGTCCATAAAACAGTGAATTTATTTATAAGCAACAATCACTTCAGTCAGCTCAATCAACTTTAGGAAGTACATGCTTGCTAGAGACTGGTCACTTTTGGGTTTGAAAGTCAATTATTCATGAGGGTTTAATTTTATCAGGCGAACTACAGTTCTTTTTCTTTATCTAGATGAGTGAACCATAAAGTAAATGTAGGCAATGAATTTCAGAAGCTCTGCAAAGATAATTATTTGCTGCTCAACAAAAGACCACACACCAATTCTGAAAAATTTCTGGAAGCCCAGAATTTAAAGCCATACAGGCTTCCTAACGCAAGTTAATTTACCTTCCTGCCAAATGAACCCTCATTAAACAGAAAACTGATCTGCCCATATTATGAGATAGTTTTCAATATAAGGAAAGTAAGAATATTAAGAAGATGTCTGGAAAGATATTTTCTCTCTGGTTTATTTTCATTCTCTAACTTTAGCTCTTCAAAATATAGAGGGAATTCTTCTTAATTACAGAAGAAGGAACATAAAATTATAATCCATTACTTGCTATGGTTACACTTGCAATGATCACAAACTTATCACAAAAGATATAAAGGTGAAGTATCTTCTAACTCTATGATTATCATGTAATGTTCATTATGAATATTAATTACCTAGAATTTTTTTTCACTCCTGATATGGTTGTCTGAAGCAATAGTTCATACTGAAGACTACAAAATTCCAGTCATGTGACTCCTACTACAATTCTGTTAATGGAAAAAACTGAATTAATGATCTTAAGAAGAAAAGACAACCCCAGGTCTTAACCCTACCTCTATCATTTCCCAGCCATATGATCTTGGTAAAGACTATCCTTAAGATCTCCCAGTTGTAGCAACTGCTGGAAATAATAACTACCATCACTACTTTACCTGATTTTCATGGGGACTAAATTCAATGTAGCCTATAAAACATGGCAATTGTACATCACCACATCCATCCTTATATAAATTACTTGGCTTCAGTTTAAGTTCCAGGACACTAAAATTAATCATTATTGGAATTAAAGCAATACTAGTTAACATTAGCAATGTATTACTACATCTCTGAAAAATCTTAAGTGTTTCACATACATTATTTCATCTGACTGCCACAATTCAGGAGATAAATCCAAGTATTATCTCCACCTTACATATGAGTAAGGGAACTTCAATAATTTGTCTAGGAAGAGTCAGAAGTTAAAAATAAGACTGATACCAAAAGCCTATACTTGGATCAAATTTGCCATAAAAGGACTAATAAAGAAAAAAAATAAAACAGTACACAGATTAACAACAAAAGCACAAACAGCAAAAGAAAAAAATAGGTAAATAGAACATTATCAAAATTTAAAGCTTTTATGCTTCAAAGGACACAATTAAGAAAGTAGAAAAATCACACAAAAAAATAGGAGAAAAGTTTGTAACTCCCATATCTAATAAGGGACTTGTATCTAGAATATTTAATGACTCTTAAAATTCAGTAATAAAAGACAACCCAATTTAGTAATGGGCAAAGCACCTGAACAGATATTTTCCTAAAGAAAAAGATAAGCAAATACCTTAAGTCTCATGAAAAGATGTTCAACATCATTAGCCATTAGGGAAATACAAATGAAAACAATGAGATACCACTTCACACCAACTAGGGCAGCTAAAATTAAAAAGACAGATAATAGTAAGTGTTAACAAAGATGCAGAGAAATTGTAACCCTCATCCCCTGCTGGTGGGAATGTAAAATGATTCAGACACTTTGGAAAACAGCCTAAAAGTTCCTCAAAATATTAAAAATGAAGCTACCATATCACCCAATGATTCTACAACTTGGTATATGCCCAGCAGAAATAAAAATGTATGTCCATGCAAAAAGTTGTACACAAATGTTCATAGCAGCATTTTTTTATAACAGGCAAGAAGCAGAAACAACCCAAATATCTATCAACTACTGAATGGATAAATGTATATTCCTACAAATGGAGTATTATTCAAAGATAAAAAAGACTGATGCACTGACACATGCTATAACATGGATGAGTTCTAAAAACTTTGTTATGTGAAAAAAGTCAATCACAAAAGACCACATGGTTCCATTTATATGAAATGCCCAGAATAGGAAACTTCATAGAAACAGAAAACAAATCAGTAGTTGCCTAGGGCAGGTGAGGGGGAAGGAATGGGAAATGTCTGCTTATTGGTCTCATTTCTTTTTGCAATGATGAAAGTACTCTAAAACTTATGGTAATAATAGACATCTCTGTGCAGATATTAAACACCATGAATTGTATGCTTTAAATAGATGAATTGTTTGGCATTTGAATTACATATCAATAAAGCTGACATTAATACAAACAATGACAGAAATCAACTATCAGTGTCAACTTTGGAAAGCTTTTCCAAGTGTTTGATTTTTCACTCCCAGAACTGGTGAAATGTATATCTTACTATCATGATTTCGACACTCAAAGCTCTTTCAAGTATGTTAGTCCCTGGGTTCCAAACTGCAAGAGATTAAGATCCTGTGCAAGCCCATGAGAAGACCTAAGGATTAGTGACATGCAACATGAGTTCTCTAAGTTGTATATTTCCCATGTCTCAGAAGCAACACTTAATTGTCACAACTATTATGCATACAGAAAAGATGGTAATGGCAAAAAGTATTGTAAAGAAACAGGAATGGTTAGTGTTTGGCATGGAAAGGCCACTTCTGACAGTTATACCTAATTCAATCACATGACTTGGGTTTCAGGGACTCAAATCATTGAGAAACAACAAGCAATATAACAAAAAATCCCACCCATCTTGAAAAATAAATAGAAAAGGAGCACAGTATTGTGATTTATAACCCATGCCCATGTACTTTAGAAAAGCAGCCTCAGAATATTGTTCCAAGGTTTTAGTTTGTTTGTTATCCTAGCTGGGTAAGATGTCACTAATAAAAACCACAATATTGATTATAGTTGAAACAAGTGGCTAAAAAGAAAAGATATTAACTGCCCTGTAAAGATGATGCATCTTGTATGAGTTCACTTTATGAGCACTTTACTTACTGAGAAATAAAAGTGATACATCGCTCTCTAATTTCTGCTTTTTATTTCCTTTGGCAATGTGAAATACATTTGAAACCAAAAAAATAAGGAAGAGGCAAAACGGATTGGTGTTCAGATTTTACGGCAGAAATGCCATTGGCTGGCATTTGTAAAAGCTTAGAGCGAGAAACTTGTGTGACTGTCATAACTTCCCCACTATCACTGTTATATTAGAGAACTGCATGAGAGAGAACAGAGCAGAGCAGCAGCTGCCAGCATGCCCAGTGGTAGCTGAGAGGGAAAGAAGGAAAACAAGTTCTACCTCTTCTCTCTAAAGTAGGAACAATACATACTTCACATGAGTGATAGAAGGATATCTCCCACATGATATATTGATTTAACTTTGCTGGTATTTGTTTTATAATTATCCCATTTATTTGGTATTCCCTCCCTTTTTCTATAACTCTAAATCCTTTATTGAAGCTCTTTGTTCACCTAGTCTCTTCAGACACCATCATTAGGACCAAAAGCAAACACTCCCTAATAATCTTCTCCATCTTTGGGCAATGAAATACCTACATCCTTTTCAAGCCATGGTTGTCATTTTAGAATTAACTCAACATCTGGAATCAAAGCTTCTTGATATTTACTGTTAAAGTTTTTCTCACAGTGTGTAGATGACTCTGAGAGCTTGGGGGCAGAAATATTCCAAGCAGCTCAGGACCTTCTTAATGTGAACTGATCCAGGCAAAGCACAGGTCAGACTCTCATGTTCAAAATCTAAATGACTTAGTGATCCATCCATATACACATACACAAAAAAAAAATCACTACCTATTAAATCCTCACTGACATAAGCTTGCCAGTTACTAACCAGAAGCACCTTTCCCCAAAACTGAAAAAAATAATAGCCTAGTGTAAACCCAACCAATAAATAGCTTGAGGATAAAATGTCTTAAGATGAAGATAATTAAGATCTAATACTCCAAGACTAACACTAAAACATGCTGCATCAGAAAGACAAGGCTGATTCTTTTTAATTGTCATAATAAAACTGGTCTCTATATTTCAGCTTGGAATCATCCAAGTGGATAAATGATGAGTCAAAATCTAGAATTTTGCTTATTTGTCTTAACTTCTTCACTCTAATTGGTTTATGCTGTCTGCCTGCTATACTGTTATGTTTTTGTTACTCATGATTATTTCTCAGAATGATCCAAAGGGCAGCACAGCATGGAATCCAGATTCATAGCTGCAGATGATTTCCCACTCTCAAAATACAGAGGAAATTGGGGTTTCAGTGGCATTTTCACCCTTCTTTATTTACAATTATTACTTTGGTAATACTTTGATAATACTTCCAGAATTACTTTGTTCTCTAGAAAACAAATTAAAATTAGAGCATTAAAAGGTATAGTTCCTTTCATTCTTCCCCCTCTGGTGAAGAGGAACTGTATGCAGACATGCTTAACTCAGGATTCGTTTCAGATCCTGTTGCTGAGGTTGTGGAGCACTATTTTTCCTATTTTCTCAAGGCCTTGACATTACTGGAAGGGACAGTGAAAGCAAAATTCCCAAGAGGTAAAGGAGGAGACTGGTGTTGGCCAAGCCTTGCTCATCCCTACTATGAATCCCAGGAAGAAAAGGAGAGTAACAGAGGCAGGGAACGAGACAGCAATTAATTTAAGATTTACGAAGGAAATAAGACTCTACTGAAGTCTCGTTTTAAATTCCCTTCATCTAATATTTGTCCTTTTTTTAATGTAAGTAACATACACATCCATGACATACCTAAATTGCTTTGTCCTATCAACTTCAAAACACACAATAATGACTGACTGAATCATTAACTCACCCTAATAAGCAATCTAAGAATTGAAAATGGCCACCTCTACAATTAGGTCATAAAAGCAGATATGAAACAAATCATATTTAGTGAAAATCATTTTATAGGTATTTAAGACTTATTATGATCTCAAAATGTCATCATCTCATTTCCATGTGCACTTTTGGAAAATGAACTTAAAAGGAAGCATCAAGCCAGATTCTCTTCCTTTTGAACTCTGCAGGAGCTCCAACTGGATGCAGCGATTGATAATAAGGTGGTTCTTAATTCTTTAAAGAATTCTCGTATTCACATCAGTTGGCATGGCATTTTTTGCTTTTGTACAATGAATCACACTGAAGAAAAATTAATGACTTACTTGAAATAAAGTCTGATCTCTATTTTTTAGACACCTGAAATGCACCGAAAGTTTCTACAAACTATATATGTGTGAGCTTTCCTACAGCCTAGGTTTATTTTCCTCCTCCTGTGTGCTCCATTCTATCCTATACTACTTCCATCTGAGCCATTACCAGAGTTTGTCTATTTATCTGCCTTCCAATCCTGTTTCCAAGCACATGAGACTGTCAGCTCCTTGAAGGCAAATACCTGACAAGTATTTTTATTATTGTTGCTAGATCCCCTGCACCTACTACAAAGCATGGCCTACAGTTGTCATTCAACTACTTTTTAATTATTAAATTAATATTACATTATATTTGGTTTGCTAACTTATTTCCCTATACGACTAACTTCTTAAGGACAATGTAGGTATAATTATATCTTCATATCTCCATTGTTTTGTTCAGCACCTAAGACAACACAAAAAGTGCACAAATCAATGTGTTAACTGATTACCTAAATGTGATATGTTTATAGTCCACGTGAGGACACTAATATAATTGCAAGTAGATATTGCTCAGTCCTGACTCCTGATCAAATGTACTACACACCCAAAAAGGTCAAAACATTTTTCATGCAAGTGTGAGGGTGTCTATACTTGTTCAGAGACCTTCCTTCAATAACATTTCTGCACCTTTTCTGAGTCATGACTTAAAGCCGATAATCCTAAACCATTCAGCCAAGATTACTTAAACCTGCTCAACAAAATTTTCATCTCCCTTCATTACTAAAGTATTGTACTTAATGTCTGGTCTTTATTCTATCAATTCTTAGTGGAGATGTGCCAAAATTTTACAAGTAGAAAATTATTCTTCAGTCTACTCAAGAACAAACACTCCCTTTAAATTTGACCTTCCTTGACAATTCCCATGTGAGGTAACAACATATTCTGTGTTGCCTCCACAGTACTCATGCACCATTTCAGATGATGTACACATAGCTTTCAAAGTTTCATAAATTAATGTATTTCTTCAAATGCATTATACTATATAGTTTCAAATTGTTTCTATATCATGTTCTGTTCCTGAAAACTAATACCACTACAGGTTGAAGTGCCTTCCAGATCAAAAAGATATGTTTGAATCCTAACTTCAAGTGCCTCAGAATGCGACCTTGGTGAAAAGATCTTTATATAGATGATCAAGCTAAAATGAGTTCATTACAAGGAGCCCTAACCCAGTATCACTGTTGTCCTTCAAAAAAAGGAAATTCGGACACAGAGACAGGTACGCAAGCAGAATGCCATGTGAAAATGAAGGCAGAGGTCAGGGTAAGGCCTCTGCAAATCAAAGCCAAGAGTGCCAGCAATCCACTAGAAGCTAGGAAAGATTCTCCCTCACAGCCTCAGAAGAAGCCAAACCTGCTGACATTTTGATCTAAGACATCTGGCCTTCAGAATATTGTGACAATAAATTTCTGTGGTTTAAGCTACTCAGTTTTGGCACTTTGTTACAACAGCCCTAGCAAACTAATATGTTGGCGCTAAGCAATAGGGAAATTCACATTAGGACAATGCACACAGAGGGGCACAGAGCAAAGGTGATGCTCTGAGTATGTAAGACAAGTTTAAGTGATGGAGATGAAAGCCAATAGCAAAGCAAAAGCCGCAGATATGGAATTAGGCAGAAGGATTTGTAGGAGCATGATCTCTGTAATTCTGAGAAAGTACTCAGTCTAGTGCACAGAACAGATAGGTTAAATTTAGAGAGCAGAGGTACTTTCTTAGAACCTGGAGGCAAAGATGAAAAAATACAAATTATAATATTCATGCTACTAATAGTGTTTACCACTTATTAAAGAGCTATTCTATGTCTGACATATTTGCTGTCACTTAATACATGTAAAAATGCATACAGAGTATGATGGTTAATTTTATGTGTCAAGTTAAAAGGTATTTTGGGTAAGATTTACATTTGAGCCAATGAGTTTTCAGTAGACTGCTCTCCATAATATAGGTGGGCCTCATTCAATCAGCTGAAGTTCTGAATAGAACAAAAAGGCTGAACTCCCCAAGCAAGAGAGAATTCTTCAGTATATACTATAGATATACAGGAAGGAAGGAAGGAATGTAGGTAGGTAGGCAGGTAGGTAGGTAGGTAGATAAACAACCATAGATAGATCTGATAGAGATATGTCTCCTATTGGTCCTGATTATCTAGAGAACCCTGAATAATACACATATGAAACATTCAATGATTGCTATATATTATAATAATGCTGAGCCATATTAAGATGATGATGAACATAATATCATCAGTGGTTAAGTAAATGCACAAGATCCCTTTTAAAAAGTTACAGAGTGAGGATTCCAATCAGGTCTGATTTCAAAGAACATGCTTCCTCCACTATATATAGCTACCTAAATGCTGGCAATGAGGAAAAAGACAAAGTAGAATGTGAGATCATTTTGTAAGACAGCAGAATAGGTAAAATGAGAGACTCGAGAGAAGGTCAAAACCATGAAGGGGGAAAAACCTAGTTCAGTGGTTTTCAAACAATGGGCTCCAACCTAGGGATCCCCCAAAGATAGTTCCCAAGCTTTTTATTTGAAATGTCAATATTTGAAGTACGTTTTACTGTTTTAAAAATAGTAATAAAAAAAATCACACATCTTCAAATGTATTACATGACAATTTTAGCACATTGGATTCATCTAAAATTATCCTGGAGACAACCAGTCTAACTCATATACTATCCATTCTGTAGGTGTGCTTCCCCTGACCTGACATCTCTTTGCACATATTTAAACATACAATCTGTCACTGATTATTTCCACACTAACTAAGTGAGCATGTCACCAGAGCATATATGGGCCAAGCTCAGCTGCAATCCATCTGATCTCTGATGTACTGGCTCACACAAATTTCATCCCAGTGTAACAGAAAGATATGCAAGTCCTAGAGATTGATAATAAGCCACACACTATATTATCATGGTTTTACAATATTTCACTATGCTTACTTAAACATTATAGTGACACTGATTATAAAATTCACCTTTAATTTAATAACAGCCTTTCTAAAAGAAATGCTTCTTTAATATAAAAGGTGTTTTAGAAGTGAACAATACTATATAGTTATCTTCTCAATGCCCATCACTTTCTTTTTCAGTATCATAAAGTTTTCCTCCAAGCCTTCTTCACATTCAAACATATTCTTCTGAATCACTCTGAGATATTATCAGCTATGAATAGGGTAAGAACATGTATACCCTACAGTGTAAATACAGTGGCCAGCTACATTCATAATACCTGCACCCATAGGACAGACGGTATAATTTCAAGGCATAGTGAAGTGCTGAGTTTGGACAAGTACTACTTTAATTACAATGTTTGATATCCCAGACAAACTTCAGACTAAGTTTTAACTGTTTACTTCAAAACTTGATCACAGAGTAATTTTTCTACAAAATTTCAAGGAAGAAACTAAATTTAAGTTAAAAGTCAATCTTGTGGGGAACAACCAATACAAATAATTCAACTGAGGTCATGGGAATATATGCCTTCCATATATTGTTAAGTTCTCATATTACAGTTTATTCCTGGCTGACAAGTTCTTTTGACATCAATTAAAAGAGGCATCGCAATTGCAGAAACAAAACATTGTGAAAAACTCAAGTCTACAGGACCAAGAAAATAGAGCATAAATGTTACATAATCATTTCAGCCCTCATCTTGGGGCAGGAGACTAAGCCCATCTTTCTACTTATGGAAGAGCTATTGTCTTTCATTGTCACTTTTATTTGTACATATTGCAGTTATATGGAAGATTTCTTTTGCAAATTGGGTAGTTACTAACATTAGTTACTGAGATTTTAATTAAAAGTGAAAAAAATTGTGAAAACCTCTGCATTAGTAAAATCTAAAACCTATGTACAGTGTCAAACTTCAAGGTGAAGAACCATTTGCCTGAGGAATCTGCCTCTTCCTTCAGCCTCAAGAAAGAGAGTAAACACAGAGATGCAAATGACACAGTGATGAGCAACTAGAGATGTGATAGGTGATCACAGCACAGGATCCCAAAGCAGAGGGATGGTAGAGAGAAGACTAGCGAAGTGCCTGAACCTGGAACCTAATGGAGTGAAGTTGATAAGTAAGAAGAGTAGATATAAAATCTCAACAGAAAGACAAACTTAGTAGGTTTGAGAAAGTAGAATGACAGGAAGCTGTATTTGGAAAAATCAAAAAATGAAGGGTGATAGCTAGTACCTACGTGGAACAAACAGGAGTAAGAACAGTGTGGGTCAAGTTTTATGCACTTGAGCCATTTCTATGTGACAGTGCTTTGCTAAGATCAAGCTTTTGGCTGACTATGTCTTTCTCTCTTACACTAGACATTTAGAATTTTAAAGGCCTCATTAACCTAAGACAATGCTCTTCCTTCCCTCCCGGAAGCCCCCTCATCGTTTTTCCACACCTCAAGTCAAGTGACTTTTCACATGGACCTAAGCAAAAGAACAATGGGAGGGCAGGATTCTGGCAATTCCAAGAAGAACTGAGTCTAGTTCTTTAATATTACCACTTAAAATGCTTGTATCAAAAATATATTTTGGAGATAATAAAATTAAGAAAAACTATTTGTGAAATTTTTAAATTCACCAATTCCATGCTAGGTTTTTGGGTAGTATGAAGTACCGGTTAAAAGTAGAATTTTGGATTTAGACCAATCTAAGTTCATATACTGACTTCAAAGTAATTAACTGAGTGACCTTGTATAAATCTCATTTCTTTCTAAATTACATGTTTTCTTACCTGTAAAATCTATCTAAATTGTTGGAAGATTTCATTGTGAAAAATATGTTTCCTTCCTGATACATGAAAAGTGCTTAGTAAATGTTAGGAGGTAGTGGGAGGCAAAACTGCAAATTTCAAAGAACTATGTAAGAGGAAATTTCAAATTCTGTGACAAGTTGAACTGTATCTGTTTCTATTGTTAATTTACTGAAAAAATGGAGAACTTTCAAAATTTTTTCTTAAGCCACAAGATTGAAAAAAGTATTATCCCACATTCTATGTTTATGTGGTAGAAGCCTGGTTTTTGTGCTCAAATCTGTAGTTTTCCAATATTTTATTAAGCACTAGAAGTGCCACTTAAATCTATTTTCTTAAGATTGACCTAATGGTTCTCAGATTTTAGTAGGCAAAAGGAATCACCTGGAAAGTTGGTGAGGGGGGCAGAGATTGTATTTCCCTCTTCCAGAGATTCTTTTTCAGTAGGTATGGACTTGAATCTAGAAATATACACATACATACATACATACAAACATACATACATATATACATATGTGCACGTGTGCGTACACACACACACACACACACACCCCTCAATTAAACCGAGTGGTTGGTATACCACAATTTAAGAACAAGCTATAGAAATATTGTTAATTAAAAGTAAGAGCTCCTTATTTTCAGAGCATACGTATTTGACTAAAAAAAAAATCTTTATCCTGTTTTTAGCTAGATTTCCTTTTCAACAGAGCAAATTTTGATCAAATTTTTGCTAAACATCAGATTTAGAGGCTCATTATTTTTTAAAAAATAACAAAATACATGTCAACTAACCATATAATCTGACTCTACTTTTACCCTACTATTCATGACTCCATTAAGTGGAATCATGAATTACAACTCTGTGAAGACAAGAGTTGTGGTGAAGCAGCAAAAAGAACTGAATCAGCAAAAGCTAATTTGAGTTTTAAAAAGCTTGCCAAGTTACCAACCTAACAACTCAATGTATCTAAAGACTGTTTTCAGGAGTGAATCCAATAAACATGTCCAAATGTAATGATCTAATGCTTACATTCATAGAAGTATTTTTAAAGTTTTTCTATCAAAGTTACTTTTACTTCAATATTTACAGTGATTATCTTTCTAGCTAATAAAATTTTATTGCATAGAAACTTTGCTCTGATATTTAGAAGGTTACGTCTGAGCTTAATTTCATCAGTCTTATACAACTCAGAACAATGAATAAAATTTTGTATCTCAATGCACTTAAACATTTTATGCTCTGAATTAACTGATCAGTATATTTAATGTCTAACTATATTAATAATGTTGGTCCAAGTTGGCTCCATAATCAAATGAATCAGTAGGAGATTCATTTGCTCTGTGCATTTTAGTCTGCACTGCATATATATAAACTACATATTGACTTTTATGGACAGAAGAGAATCACCCTAATAGCAGCTGTCAGAACCTCTAGGATTCTGCCTACAAAGGTTAATTTTTGCATATTGGTATGACTGATACCAGATTAAATTCTTAGGCCTCCTTTTAAAGTGCTTAGGCGTCAAGAGGATTTGGGAGTAGGGGTAAAGTTAGGTAGAAGGTGGCTGGACCTCTGCAAGTAGAGAGCTTCATGTGTTCCATGTGTTCTAACAGTCCCAAAGTTTTAACAAAACTGATATATAATTTTTTCAAGAGTAATGAAATTTTTAACACAAAATAAATGGTATTTCATGATAGCAGGTATCATCTTATTTATTCAAACATTGAAGACTTGAAGTCCCAGATTTTCATACCTCCTTGTTTATTATATCAGAAAACAGATGTGTATTTGTCACCTGATTGATAAAAAAAAAAAAAAACAGAAAAAAACACCTGCTTTCAGGAGTGACATTATAGTGGGGTGGGGGGCTTCAGACTCAGTTGTTGCATTTGGTGGGAAAGACAGTAGGAAAGTTCTAAGCAGAACTTAAATATCAGTTCTGTCCCTAGAATACAGCTTTTTACTCCTGACACACTCTCAGGTGAGTTCATCATAATAAGGTCAAACAAGTGGGCACTTTAAATCCTTCCCTAGTTGCCACCCTGAACTTGTGAAGGAAGTATTTATAATTCTGACTACCACCTCAGACATCTTAATATCTCTTACTTAAGACTAAGCTCTAAACGCCTTTAATATATTTTCAAATAATCGTATTACCTGGCCTTGAGTCATACACACCATTTTCTTTTTAATCTTAAAGTAAAGCAGAGGCCTCAATCCCCACCCCACGCCTTCTTCTCCAATTCAAACTCCTCTCAGCAATCTTCCCATCCACTCTGTTGCCAAAGTCAGCAAATGGAGACATCTCCTTGATTCTTTTCTCTTTCACCTCCTACATCTAATCAATTACCAAGCCCCCTGATTTCACATCCCCAGTGTCTTTCCAAACCATCTTTTTCTCAGTCATCATTTCAGTTCATTTTTTCTTTTGCAAAACTGCAAATTTCTGAACTAGTAATGTCAATTCCCCACTGGAATCCATGGTTTTTCACTTCCAATAGGATAAACTCTTTGAAGCTCACAACCCCTTTAGCATCAGGCCCTTGCTAGAATTTCAGATCCACCTCCCTTAAATCTCTGTCCATATCTTATGCTGCAGTCACAGGGAACGCTGAATTCTCAGTAGATGCTCACTCTTGCTGCTAGTTCTACACAGTCTGCTGGTTCCTAACTTGTGCCCACCCTCTTTGTCTGGAAAAAAATCTCCGTTAGTATTGCTAAAGGATTCCTTTTTTATTCTTCTTTTTTATATATATTTTTATTGTTATTTATATCTTTCATATTTTGTATTCCCCTTGGGTAACTCATCACCAATTCACCCATGATCCATCTCCGTGGTCCCTTGTGTCCTTTTCTACTCCATTTTGTGCCCTTATCATCCTCTCCCTGTCCCCCAATTGTCTCTCTCCTATTTGGTTTTCCTATAGTCTGTTATAAGTAAAACCATTCAATATTTTTCTCTTTCTTTCTGGCTTATTTCATGGAAGATGATCCCCTCTAATTCCATCCATGTCCTGAAAATTGCATGTGTTTATCTTCTTTGAATGCTGAACAGTATTCCATTGTGTATATGTACCACATCTTCTTGATCCAGTCTTCTATTTTTAGACATCTGGGTTGCTTCCATACCTTTGCTATTGTGAACAGTGCCGCAATGAACATACGGGTGCATGTATCCTTCTGGATTAGTGTTTCTGTGTCCTTCGGGTAGATTCCCAAAAGTGGTATTGCTGGGTCGTATGGAAGCTCCATTTTTAGCAGTTTGAGGAAAGGATTCCTCCAGGAAGCCTTCCTTGATCAGCCTTAGACTGGATCAGATGCCACTATGGAATGTTCCTATAAACCCTTGAGATTTTGGATTTCAGAGAACTTTTTCTACGAAGGCAATACAAATCTTTTTCGTCCACCTTGATATTCTTAGTGACTCACGTGGAATACAGAAGGCGGTGAGCAAATGATGAGCATAACCTTCAAGTGCCCTGAATCATGACCTAGAAAGGAAATACTCTCTGATGCAGCTCCTTGAAGCAACCTATAGAATTCTCTGATTATATCAGAGTAAAGCCCAGTTTCAGGGCTAATAATCCTAACAGTAAGGACTCACCAGAAATAGTCAAACCATTTCTTTATCCTACAAGCAAGGAATCAACAAACAGGTTTTCCCACAAAGGCTAGGGTCTGATCCTAAAGGAACACAAGAAAATTTGATAGAATAATTGCTCTAAGTATTAAAAGTCTATCCATAATTCTACTTGCCTTGACCCTTTCTTATCAGAATGATGCTGCATTACAGGATTGTTGAAGGTTAATTTTCTACAATATTCGTGGGTCTATAGAACGTTCACCTGGAGTCATACCACCAAAAGAAATACTTAAACTACTCAATGCAGGAGTCTTAGTATGCATACTATACTAAACAAGTCATAGAAGGCCCTAACATCTAGGGCTTCACTATTTGAAACAGTCATTAGTGTCAAAATATAGTAATAAGCAAATGGAGCTGCAGAGAGAATAGCAAACTTGATGAGCCTTGCAACTTGGATACAGCTGTGAAAACTAGATTTTTTAGAGCTCTATGATAATATATTCATTCTCAGCATCAAGCAATCGAATTGATTTTTTAGAGGTTTCTTGCTAAAAGAAGCCTAAGCTTTCTTCTGACACAAATTTCAATAGCAAAGCCATTTTATAGTCCTTATAATGTTAATTTCACATTGAAACAACCATATGGCAAATTCTTAGGAGCCAGAAAAGAAGCACATAAAATTGTAATGTTTGGTTAAGTAATAATGCATTTAACACACTTAATTTAACCTTCAATCAGGGTCCCCAAACAACTAAACCTCTATCATACTCTGTTTAGCCTCTTGACCTCATTACATCACATGTATTTTTCTCCAGGGAAGTATACCCTACACAGATGTGTCAGAAGTCAGTGGAATCAAAATTGACAAAAATTGCTGCTGACTCACAGGTGTTTTTAAACATTTAACAAACAACATATAGCTGTATACTAAATGGTTAACACCCTTCACTGATGGTTTTGTAATCCCACTTACACTGAAGCTCTATCACAGTGAAACTACAGGTTCCAGTGCAACGATGCTAACACTAATAATATATTTATGGAAGTACTCATTTAAGTTTTTTTTAACAAGTTTCAACATTATGCATTGAATAGTGTGACACTGAGTCCTACTTCTTCCCACAAAACATAAATGGAAACCATGACTTAGCTAACAGTTGGCTCTGAGGGGTATTTTGATTGTTGTATCAAACATAAAATATTGATGAAGCAGTTAAGAAAAATACATTTTACTTCTCTCTTTTGCAAATTAAATAATAAAGCTATACCACCTTATAAGTACATAAGAACACTCCTTGAGAGTCAGGGTGGCAATAAGTTCAACTAGCACATAAAAACCACTGGAATATATTTTAAAGCCAAGGAGGAATTTTAAAACTTGCAAAATTAAAAGCCAATTAAATAGTTACATATATACTATGTAAAATATACATTGCTATAATTTTAGTCAGATGATGCAGAGAATGTACTTTTTAAACTCAGAGTTAAACCAATGAAAATTGACACAAGAATAACACCTATCTCAGGGTAAAAACTTAACTATATCATTAAAAAAAAAGCCAGCAAAAGGCAAATGGATAGATAGGGGACTCGTGTAGGGAGTCATCATTTGTTATTGTTCACGCCTTGTCTGAGAGACAAATCTAATATATTGATCAGGACAGGGCTATGAATATGAATAACTAGCCTCCCTTGGCAACATTTCTATGAATACCTCCAATAAAGTGCAAAAATAGTTATGACTGCCATAATTTTAGATTTCCTCATGCCTTGCAAACATTTAAGTGAAAATGTCAAAGTCACTGTGATGGATGTTTTTACAACATACCATAATGTATATGGCCAAATAAGTGTGGTTCTCTTCATAATAATCATCTTTATGGGTTTTTTAGTATATGTTACTTATAATAAAGCTTCCCTTGCTCAAAGTATTTATGTTTTTCTTCATTAGGAAATTCCTTTTGAGTTTGCAATACATTTTTGAATAATGATGTCTATACTTAAGTAGCAACTGGCTGTTAAGAAAGCAAATTATGCTGAAAAGTCTTTATACTTACAGGGTAGATTTGATTTTGAGATATAGTCAAGTCATTTAGAAGCACATGTGACCGGTCTGGGTAATACGTTTTTTAATTTAAAGCAAGCTATAATGATAAAATGACTATAAAGACATGAAGCTATAATATATTTATGAGAAGAAATTTATATACTGCTTTCAAAGATAATTCCATAATGAGAGATCCAAAAATATTATGATCAAAGGCAAAATGTTTGCAATAAGAGTTTGGTTTTCCATGATGGCTGTTTTTAACTATCACATCCTTTCTGAGGTATAAATGCTGGTGTACTTATTAAAAAACATCATTACTTTGTGTTTAATAAACATAAAAAGTGTCTTAAATTATCTTATTAATCTGACTTATAATACACAATTTTTTTGCTGAATACCCACCTTCTAGCTTAACATTACTTATTCTTTGCTCTTACTTGAGACTTATCTCTGGAGTACATTTGGTAACCCTATATCCAGCCCTATAGCATTGTACACTTGTATTCTGTGTGGCTCATACAATTTTTCAGAGATAGCTCTAGACTTCTGGTTAAATACCATGCCCAAATTCAAACTGTGTCACCAGACACATGGTTTGATATAAATTTTAATAACTGAACAGAATAATGAAAATTTAGGGCATGAAAAAACAGAGAAGTAACTGAAAAACTATCATACAGGTGATTAGAAAATGTAAACTCAGAAAACCGCTTAAAATCAAGAAGCACAATCTCTGTTGATAAACATTTGTAAATCAATACCACTGGCATATGAAACAAATTCTATGCAAATACATATCATGTTAAAGTTTTAAAACATCTTCCTAATGCATAAAAGTTTTAAGCTAATGTACTTGTATTCCATGATGTTTATTCACTTTGGAGTGAAAAGTCCCTTTTAGATTATGCTTGTAAATATATGTGCATATTTATACATATTTGCATAAGCAATTTGACAGTTCAGATGTCTTTCAAATTTTGTACTTGATGTGAAACCCAAGCAAAATTAAAAAAACATTTAAATTTTCACAATCTAAATTATCTTCAGTTGCTAAGAGCAGTTACACTTCTCTTCATTAGAAAATATCTTAAAAACTTGCAATACATTTTTTTGAATAATAAATACCTAAACTCAAGTAGCACCTGACTGTTAACAAATTATATTGAAAAATCTTTTAGGGTGGTTTCGATTTTGAGATATAGTCAGAAGTCATTTAGAAGCAAATCCAAGTGACTTGAAAGAGACAGTGAAAGAGATACTTAAATATAAGCCAGACAACTTTACTCCTTTATGAAACTGAAGGGATCATATTCCGAAAAATTAAATTCTAAGGTACTTAACAACACATATGAATTTTTTTTTCTGTATGTATGATAAAGTCATGTTATTAGATAAGCTATTACCTAAACTAAATTTTCATAAGATCCTATTTTAAAGACTTTAAAGGTCAAATTTTAAAGGCCAGATCCCACAAACAAAGAGAGGTAAAGGACTTGCCTTGGATCACACAGCTACTAGGTAGCAGGTCCAGGATTTGAATTAAAACACTCTAGATCTAAAGCCTAATACCCTGGACCAGTAAGCATTACTGTATAGCCTACCACAGAAATTCTAGAAAGTTCTTTTTCTCTCAGAATTACAACCCAATTAAATTAAACCCTAATAAATGGTACTTTAAGTAGCTGTCAGTTCCTATAAATAGTAGTAGGAGCTTAAATTTTTTTCTTCTTTTAATACACCTATTCTCAGAGCAACTTCTTATGAAACAGTTTGGAGAACAGGAATAAGTATGCTCTTAGCAAACTTAGTAGTTGTTACAATACATTTTTTTTTCAAATCAACCTGAAAACATTTTTAAAACTATATTAAAATTTACAAGGTGATCTGTTTTAAAAAGAAAGTACTTTGATAGATCAATAATAATCTGATAATTTAAGTAAACAATAAGCCACCTTAAAGTTAGTACTTAGATTTACTTAGATATACTTAGTACTTAGAAGTGGCTACGGAATATTCATTCTTCTGAAAATTGCATTTAAATTGATTCACATTTAAGTTCCCCACAGCACTCTGCTAAAAGATTTACAATTTATGGCAATGCACATTTCCTAAGTAGCAGGAAAATAGTTCAACAGATAATCCAATTTTTATAGATGGAGTAACAAAAGGTCTTTAAACATCAACACAAAAGGTGATTCTAAAGAGCAAAGTCTTGCATCCACAGGGAGGAGCTCTCCTTCAATGACCAATGGCCTCTCCTAGGAGCACCTGAGGTCCAGGTTTACCGAACACGAATAAACACAAGAAGATGTGAAAGCAAGTGCCCCATTACACACATACATGGGAATATTTATAATATATTTGGCTTTTCTGATACCTGAGCATGCTGATTCATTTGGATAATTATAAGTCAAGTAATATCCCATGAGAGCTATACCTATTCATTCATTCACACAAGTATAACAAGAACAAAGTAGATACAGTATCCAAAGAACACTTCAAATATAAAATTCTACATCTAATTACACTTTGCCTAAGACTGAATTTAGACACTAATTTTAAAATCTCATTAAATTAAGTTTGCAAGCTTTTATGTCTTATCACATGCAAAGTAAGATAAAAACACAATTTATTAAATTGAGTCAGTTGGCTATAACCTCAGTATCTATTCCTATGGGTTCACATTTCCATGATAATTTTGAGGCCCCTCTAAATTTGTAGCTGGTAGAAATGGATTTTTTTAAAAAGAGTTTTAAAGGATTGTTTTCACTTGTAAAAAGAAAGATTAATAGAAGTTTGGCATGTACTAGTTAGATATAGTCAGTAGCATAACAATAAAAACTTTATTTAAACACAAATTACCCACTTCACCCCTTTCCATAAAAAGTTCAACATTAAGTCAACAAATGTTTCCTGAGCACCTACTACATGCAGACCTGGCACTTGCTGTATGTGTGCTCAGAAGACATCTGAGTTCAATGGCATGAAGGGGAGAGCAACAAACAGCATACAACTGTTTGTCATTAACACGTTTAAAATTCATACATTTATTAGCAAAACCCAAGAAAACAACTGCACAGCAGCAATTTGAGTCTTGAGAGCACCACCTAACAACTACAAGTAGACTTAGTTCTCTATTCAAACAATTGGCTTCCTTTTTCTCTCTCTTTTCTGAATGTTTTCTATTTTACTCTACAAAAATTCACCTTCTCTTCCTTAACCATAACTGACAGGGCATCTTTATAAAAAAACAAAAACAACTATTCCTCCTTCCCCAAAACCTAGCCCATACATAGGCCCTCCTCATTCCAAGGCACGTGTCCTTCCACAGCTCGGCTGGACACCCTCTCACCTGAAAAAAAGTTTGGAGATGACGCTGGCCTTTTCCAGAGGCGACCTCTGCATGGTCTCTGGGGACACCCGGGTCCCTGCTGGGGCAGGCTGGGCTCTTGAGCTCCTAAAGCCAAACTCCCTACTCTTCTCAGTGCCTGCCGCTCGCCCCTTTTGCTTTGACCTGTAGTGATGTCATTAGCTCTTAACTACACCCACCCACCCCTATTCCACACACCTCCCCTTTCCTTGTGCTTCTTCCCCGCCTCCGCAGACCAGGTTAAAAGCCTGGAGCAGCCTGGTCCGGCCGCAATTTTGCTCTAGCGGCTTTCTCCACCCCCTCCGTACCTCCCGCCCGCACCCCGACAGCTCCTGCCCTCCCTCTCCAGACCGACTCCCAGTTTTCCTCCCTCGCGCGCACTCCTTCCAGGTCCGCGTTCCTACCGTTCAGCCTGGCGCAGCCCGCAGGCGGGAGACAGTCACGGCCGCTCTCCAGGTACTGTCTTCCACGACCAAGGACAGGAGTCACCCGCCCGAGCAGAAGCAGCCCGGGGGAGCCGCCTGGACCCTCCTCTGCCGGGAGCACGCCGCCGCCGACTACCCGGAGCCTTCCTCCTCCCGTTTCCGAGATTCTTGTCGAACTCTTGTAACGTTTGCAAGGTGCATTTTGAAAGGGAACGAAAATAGGTCTCTCGCATCAAAACGAAGCCTTAGAGAGCCGGAAAGTTCCGCCGCCTGAGTGTGATGTGTTCTCCGTAGCGCTTCCTTTGAGCGTAGGAGGAAGAACCAATCTTTGTTACTTTCATGCTTAGGTTAATTCCGAGTACAGCATAGACGTATTTATGGTGGTAATATCATATAGAGACAAGATATGTTACAGCTTTCTCCATTACCCGCCCAGGATTTTATCATTATCTTTCCTAAGATTTTCAGCCCGACTTGAGTTTTTAAGGAAGGCTTTAGTGCATGTTAATGACTGTGGCAGGTGAACAGTGTGTAAACTAACCCGCCCTCCTATACATTTCCTAGTCTCGTTAGGCAAAACATCTTGGCTAATACACTGCAAGGAATCTAGACTGCCTTTGAAGTGAAGGAAGCAGGTTAACTCAAACCTGACTCAGAGAAACGCCATCTTCAACTCTCTGAGGACATCTAAGCTTTTTCAGGTGTGGGCACTTTAGCTTGAGGTTTTGGTACATAAATTGGGGGCCAGTGTGATGATTCTTAAAGAGCCAAGCTTTTAATCTATTGTGTAAAGGCTAGTGCACGTTGAGTTGATATTGAAAATTTCAGATGAAAGTAAAAATTTTAGTACTTTATTGCCTCAGTTGCAAGGCAAGGGTATTTACTTGTGAATTTCCTGGTGACTTGTGGTTACCCAAATATAGTACAAATAAAATATGCATAACAGAAAGACAGGTACATGTATTTAATGAATTCATTCAACAGGTTTTTATAGCTCCACTTTGCATTTCAACCTTACCTTCTTTTCTATCTTAAAATTTTATAAAAACATGAATTTTATTACCCTAAAATTTGATGGTAGAGAAATTAACAGCAAAGAGATAAGCCAAACTGCAAAGTTAGATACCAGGAAAGATCAGGATTTCTGACTCATGATCCATTGTTTCAAATCCTGTCCCATGTTTTCTTCTCTCCAGTATGACATAAAATTTGAAGCTCAGTCTTCATTATTGACTTTTCCCAGGTATGTGATTAAACCCACTCCATCCACTTCCCCACCTCCACTCCATTGTTTGCATTCTAACTGCTAGTGTGAGCCATCAGATATAATACACATATTTTGAAATGAATTGGTAATCAGTTCCTCTCTTATCAAAGAACAAGTGGCAATAAAGGGATTAAGAATTAAGTTCCAAAGAAGTTCACAGAAGCTGACCAAATGATGTGGCATGAAAAGACGCCAAACATTTGTCAATCTCCTTCTTTTGGAAAGCTTAAATAAAAGTCACTTTTTCTTTTTGGTAGTTACTATTCCAGGCATCATCTAATTTTCATGCAAACCTTCTAACAACAGGCAAACTGATGTTACTCTCCCCAATTTTCAAGAGAAGAAACTGACAAGGGAAGTTAAATAATTACTTATAGTGGTAGAGATAAGATTCAAACTCAGGTCTAATTCTAAACTATTACTATCTGTTTGTAATATTGCTTCTAATAAGATCATTCCTCACATATTTATAGGCTATGATGTTAGTGATAGTGTATAAGAAAAGATACCAACTATCTTCTCACATTAGTTTCATGAAATCATAACTGCTAGGCTTGTTCAAGAATGAAACTGAAAAGTAAAATTTATAAACTATGTGCTGGAGTTATATATTTTAATAAATTACATTTAATATTACATTTTAAGCACATGTACATGCATGTACATAGGAACACCCTAGATTTTTATCATTAAAGATTATACCCCCAATTTTTTCTTGGCTTAAATAAAACTTTACCATTATTTAGAATGTCAACACTCTTAGCAGACACAAATAAATCTACTAATTGAGACCTGATAGTGAAGATCTGCATGTCGGTATAAACCTGATGTGGGCATGGGGATGTATGAATCAGGAAAGTGTTCACATATATGGCTGACAGTCATGACTAAAATCCTGAATGTGCCTTTGAAATGTTTAGGAATAGGAAAGAGAATAGGCCAGGATGAAAATTGAAGGTAGTAATAATAAACAGTGAAGCTATTCTCTATAAGCTACTCAAATATAAGTTCATGAAATCTTATTATAATATAAAAATAGCCTACATTTTTTAACACAATAATTATCCCACTGTGCAAAGAACACAGCATACTTTGCCTTTTCTAAATACTTTTTACCACCTTTGTGGGACAGAATACCTTAAATTATCCATATATTAAGCTGAAGAAACAGAGGTATAGAAAATTTATTAATTTTCCAACATATAATGAAAAATAAGAGAAAACTGATATTTGAAGCTAAGCTATCTGTTGTTATTGCCTGATCCCAGTTACTTAACCACTGTACAAGGCTCCTCTTCAGAATTTCCTAATGTTTTAAGGAGAACTAATGTTAAATATAGATGACTAGGTGGCCATCTGTGTGGCTTTTTTTAATTGTAATATATGCAACAAAGTTTGCCATCTTAAACATTTTTAAGTATATAGTCTAGTAATATTAAATACATTCACATTGCTTACACACCCCTCACCATCATCTATCCCCATACTCCTCATTTTTATAACTGAGCCACTATACTCATTACACAGTAACTCCTCACTCTCCCCACCTCCCAGCCCCTGGCAACCACCATTATACTTTCTCATAAGTACCTCATGTAAATAGACAGTATTTTTCTTTTTGTAACTGGCTTATTTCACATAGCCTAAAGTCCCAAGTTTGTAATACATTGCACAATTTCTTTCCTTTCTGAGACTGAATGTTAAGTTGTTAAGTGTGTGTGTGTGTGTGTGTGTGTGTGTGTATACATACCACATTTTGCTTATCCATTAATCTATTGGTGGACAATTGGCTTTTAACTACTGTAAATAATGCTTCTATGAACATGCTTCTACTATGTGTTCAGCAATGTGCCACGTGCCTCTTCAAATGCTCTCAGTTATAAAAGCTTATGAGCCAAGCTGTCCTACATTACTCACTATCAGATGACTGAAGAGTCACCATTAGATATCACCAGTGCAAAACTGCATGATGCTTCACTTGTGTATCATGTTCAACTTCATTTGAGAGTGCTCCTCAGATTCTTTCTTAAGAATTGGTTTTAAGAGTGACAAGCAGGTAGTAACCAAGACTGTATTAAAAAGTAAAAGGAGAAACAAAAAGTCAACCCCACAGGAAAGAAAATCTCTTCAAAAAAGAAGGGCAAGACTTTGTAATACATGTGTATAGGCTGGTTCCACTTATAAAAATATCTAAGCTATAAGGGTAAAAGCAGTGAAGGCTCTTACATAACACAGGATTTGATGCAGTGCAGATACACAGTGTAATCTTAGAAAGCTGTTTCAGCTAAAATATAGGTGTCCTGGTACATCAGTAGGCCAGATTATCATTACTTTTACTGCATCCAATGTTATGCTTAGTCTGACAATTTTGTATATAAACATACATACAGACATAATCTACTTATAAACACACATAACCCTTCTTTCTATAACTTTCTTGGAGCCAGGAATTGTGTCTTCTGTTTTCCTTTCAACTTATTTCTTATTTATTAATACAGTTTATACAAACAGTAATTTTTCTCTTGGGGGTATTGAACTAATAGTTTAAATGTCATCCTAAATGAGAAATTTGAAGATGCTCAAGAAAGGAAACATTAATACTAATCTTTCAGTTTACAAGGACATGGTGCTAAGGCAGGTAGGTATACAGAATAAGGCATGTTGTCCATCCTTCAAGACACAGAATCTTCTGTGGTCATCAAAGTTCCCCGAAGAAGGTTTCAGAGTATAAAGGAGAGTTTGGGCTTTGAGGCAATATTGAGTCAGATTTAGATTCTGGCATCTACTTACTTAGCTGTGTGGTATTGGGTTATTTTCCTGTCTGTTAATAATACCCACCTCATAGGGTATCTCTGTCTTCGCACCAATGACATTTGGAGCTGATAATTCTTTGATGGGGACCAGGGTGGGTGAGAGTCTTGTGCATGGTAGGATCTCTAGCTTCTACCCACAGGATACCAATAGAACAACACACCACTCCTCCAATTATGACAATCAAATCTGTCTCCAGAGATTACCAGGTACCTTCCAGGGGGTAAAATGGCCCTGAGTTGAGAATCATTGGATGAAATTAAATGTGATGCATGTAACAGACACACTCAATAAATTTCAGATATTACTATTACATATTACTGGTGATAAGTCGGAAATAAGTGTAAGGCAAATAGAGTATTACAGAAAACTGAATTTCCTAAATACTGTCAGAATTCTCAGGAACACTGGACTCTCACATACCTTCTGAAGTTATTTGCTTGTATTTGAACTAAATCAAAAGGGAGAATTCCCAGTACCTTTCCAATTTAAGATAATTTTAAGTTAGAGGCAGAACTTTATTTTATATGATGGAAACATCCATACTCCTTTTGCAATGAAATGATATTTTGAAAGCTCTATTTGTCAATTCTTCCTAATTTTCAGCTCATCAATGGTATATTCTGAACAACTGTGTCCAGATGAAATCTGGCACCTTGATGGCCCTTCTGTAAATTAAAGGTACTTCCTTGTAAGGAAATCTGTAAGATCCTCAGTCTGCACAAAATGGGAGTTTATTAATTCTACCAATGAACTGGTACAACTATGAACAGTATTACTAATACAATTTTATTTATTTTATTTATTATTTTATTTATTTTATTTGCTTCATTATTTATACTGGTTCTCCTTTCATTTTTCTGCTGAAGCATTTTTAGAAACAAGAGAATTCATAACACCAGATTAAATTTTCATTGGTGATATCATGCTGAAAGTCAAATACTATCTATAGTATTAAAATTGTGGTTTTATATATTTGAGCTCTAAGAAAAAAGTGGTATTTTTTCCCCTAAGATGAATTCTATATTAATTTACACGCTACAAAGAGGAGTTATATTTAGAAGCAGGAGACCATAAGTTAGAACCATTTGTCATAAATCAAGTTAGAACCATTTGTCAAATCAGGCAGACACTGAAGTGAAGAATAAGGAGAGAGACATGACAGGAAATTTTTATTGCACCTGGGAGCTAAAAGTAATTCCAATTATCTTGGTCCTCAAAGTTGAGTAGGTTATATTATTCTCATCATCTAATATCTAACAGAAATCAATATGTAATTTCACAGGGAAGAAAAGACATCCTCCCGCCATTCCAATCTTGAGTCTGCCATTCAAAGGATCATACAATTATCACTGTATAACATCATGGACAGTATGTTCAATTATAATTTTTTAGAAACATTTATTTGATGGTCATTTTAATACCAGTCCATGGTTAAAGGCAGTGACACAGGAAATCAGTTATTCAAAGAAGGACTACAATTTGAGAATTCCCAGGTCAAAGTCACTTTTCTGACTTGCTTTAACTTATCCCGTATAGATATAGCCTATGATATTTTGTTGTCATAGGACACTGTGCTGGCTATTTATTGATCTTCAAGTTTAAGTTGATTGGTGCAACTATGGTGATTAATCCATATGGTCAAAAGGACAACCCATTCCTGGTTCAGTGACTATTGCTCATTGGCCTCCACAGCCTGCATCACAGAATGTCTGGAACCTCCCTCACTTCAAAAGCTGTTAAGAGGTGGCACTGACAAAGTGGTGGTAAACATTTTGGAACACTTACTTACATGCACAAAACTTATGTTTAAAGATATGAATGAAAAGGAATTAAATCCTTCTGGGAACAAAGCATACCATCCTAATTAAGAAAATCAAATTGATAAATACCATGGTTTTCATCTAAACAAATCTGACTGTTAAAAAGTCCTACCTAAATACATAGAAATAATAATTATTTTATAAAGCAAATTAAGTTTCATGTGATACTGGTTTTGCAAGAAAAAAAAAGATGTACACTTGCTGCATAATTTATATAATGTCCCTTGGGTAAAAAACATAAAACACACACACACACACACACACACACACATAAAATTGTCATCATAGTTCCAGTTTTACAAATGAAGAAAATTAAGGTACAGAAGGTAAAATGCAGGCCCAATTTCAAGAAATAAAGGCAGAATTTGAATGAACTCGGTGATCTGGCTCTAGAGCGGAGTACTTACTGTGTTCTGTGTAACTGGATCATATAGCACTTTTTATTTGTTTAACTAAAAGGAGCTTCTTTTTACAATTGAACCACCTGCTTCTCTGTTAAAATGAAAACAGATCTATTACAAAGATTTTTCTTTTCTAGTGGTACTTTATGAAAAAAAAAAGCTTTCTTCAGAAGCTATTGAGTGGATACTTAATTCTAGAACTGTAAGGTGGGGAGGTATCTACAGGGAGGAAAAGAGAGAACAAGATCTTTTGAGGTTCAACATAGTTAGAATCTAGTTGATGAACTGATATAGACCCAATTGAAATGCTCAAATATGGACAATAAGAGTCTCCAAGGAGAACATAACATGCAATAAAAGGGAAGATTTAATGCCATGCCTATTGCCTGATGAGAAATGGGCCACTTTACAGCTGAAATTGGAAGTTTGCTTTTACCTACTTATCATGGAAGGCTAGATGGGCTTTGGAAATTACTAGAGCAACTTGGAAGTCTAAGTGTAAAGTACCACTAGATGAGCTAAGGCTAGGAGAATGAGCTTCATTTTCCTTTAGGAACTGCTATGACCTATGTAAAAATCTCTCCCAGCAGGGTGTTACTTGCAGCAGTGGACCAGGATACAACAGATTCTACGGAGAAAGTATTTTCATCACTGACACAGTGGCATGGTGACAAAGGTACATGCAGCAGAAAATGGCACAGGTAATGGCCATCTACTGGTGAGATTCAGATCCTCCATATTCTCCATCTCTCTCATGTTTGGAAATAGAAATGATCCCTTTTGACTATGAAAACCCTGGGGTTCTTGGATTATTGTGGGGTAGAATAAGAACTTAAAGAAACATTTCTGGACTTCCTGCTAACTTCAGCATTGAAAAAGAAATGTGACCTTGTTTGTATCCCAATAAAGGAGATATGTAGGTTTTGTGTATGTATACACACACACACACACACACACACACACACACACACACACACATATTGGAAAAAGGCCTGGAAGGATATATGTCAGAAATTATCTTATGAAATAAATTTCTAAACTTCAAAATTTTTTTCAAAATGAAATGCATCCTTGAAATAAGTGACTTTCTGATTTCATTCCACAAATGTGGAATTTTTAAAAAATTCTATACAGTGTCCCAGGTCTATACTAGGAAAGGGAAACATGAATAAGACAGATCCCTGCTACCACATTCAAAGGGCTTCTCAGCTCTAAATATTTACTCAAATTGACAAAACAAAGTATTAGTTGCCTGACTGCAAAGGAAATTCCCAGAGTCAATGTTTCTTTCATTTATTCTTCTCACTAACCCTGCAAAATCTATAGTAATTCATTCAACGTTTTTTTTCCCTCCCACCTGAAACATGCATTCATACTCCATTCATGTTTCAGGACTGAAAACAAAATCGTCTCAGGAATCATTATAAAAAGTCACAAAGATGTCCTGTTAGGCGCGGAAAAAGAATACTTCCATCAGGTAACATTAACCATTTGACCATAACCAACTCTGTCCACGACTAGCTCACTAGAAGTTAATAGTATAGTAAATCTTTTTTTTTTTAACCCCTCTGCTCAAACACACAGATGGTGCCACATGTCACTGAGAGTAGAAGACAAAGTTCTAAGAATGACCGAAAAGGCCCTGCACTGCCTGTCCTTGCTATTACCTTATCTTCCTCCTCTGATCTTCTTGCTCTCCTCAGACACACCTAACACATTCCTGATTTGGGCCTCTGCACTGTTGTTCCTTCTGCCTGGGATGCTTTTCCCTCAGTCACATTACTTGCTTCCTCACCACCTCATAGGACTTTGCTCAACTGTCAGTGCTCAAAAGGATCCCCCATCCCTTCTTTTAAAATGGGTGACCTGCCTGTCCACTCCTAGGGCAGTCTCCATTGGGTTTATTTTGCCTCCATCTATTTTTTTTTCCATAACACTTAACACTTTTTTTTTCTTTTCCTCTTAAGAGTGCCCCAGGCCTCAAAGGACTGCTCAACTGTAAGTGTGCACTTTTATTCTTTCCTGGCCTAGTTGCCATTGTCTGGCTAGCTGGTTAGGTCAGCTCTCTTTATGCTTCCTCACTATGACCCAGGATCTTCACTGTTGCCCTATGACTACTGTGATCCATCGGGTGGGCATTATACTCAAAACTTATTAGGGCCTCTAGGTTCAGTATTTCTAAAGCAGTGCCCCTCACATTTTAAGATCCCTCAAAAATCACTTGGAGAATTTGAAAAAATACAAATTCCTGGGCCTACCCCCTAAAGATTTTGATTCAGTAGATCTGGAGGCCTGGGAATGTGTATTTTTACCAAATGCCCATGTGGTAGGAGGCTACTGATTTGAGACCACATATTTTTTTCCTATGATGTAGCTGGTTTTATTTTTCTTCTAAATCTTATGAGTTTTATGTATTTATCTAAGTGCCACAGTTACACTGCATTTCATTTCTGTGTATCAAAAGCATTAATTTTCAAGATTTAAGCTCTGCAAACTCTCTACTCTTTCCAGAAACCAGGCAGTGGGATGTGAGGAGCAGCAACAATTTCTTACACACACACACACACACACACACACACACACAAACAAACAGGAAGAGCCCTCTGGAAAAGTAAAACAGGAACTCCACTCCCCTTGCTCCTCAGGGATGAACCCACAGGGATGCTGGTCTTGTTTCCTGATGCACAACCTGCGTGTCATCAATGCTACAGGAGAACAGAAACCCTGAACCTTTCCCCACCTGCCTAGCGCTTGGCACTGGGGGAACCACACCACTGACAGCTCCCTGAAGGAGAGCCAGACTGGTGGAACAGCCAGCCCTGTGCTGCCTGCTCACTGCCAGGCTCAGAGTTAGCCACCAGCTGTGACTGCACTGCTATTTTTGAAGACAAATTTGGTCATGATTCCAATTGTCTGTAGGAATTATTTTTGTTAATAGCTATCGAATAATAAAGCAGATGACTCTGTGATGGTATTTCTCTGAGCCAATATTGGGTTGGGAAAAACAGCCTTATTTGGTCACTACATTGTATTTTGCTTGCTTTCAAGAAAGTTTGTTTTTAAAAAAAAAAAACTGAGGTGAAATAAATTTAGATGTAAAGATGTAGGGGAAAATGTAGACCTCAATTCAGTCACCTGAATGTGTTCTCACATAAAGCCAAAGAAATTTGAGGTTTGTAACTATATATGAATAATTTAAGAATAATATACTGTTTTCTGGAATCTGCTTCTATATTTGCTAACAATTAAATTTAAAACAGACTTTAAATTGGCTGTGTAAGAAAACAACCCTTAGTTCTTCCCACTTTAAAATAACAGACTGTCAGAAAAGTCATGACATATTTTTTCTTTGAAAAACACAGAAAAAATTGCATCATGACTTTTCTGACAACCCAATATATTGTCTACCAGACAGCATGGCGTAGGAGCTTAGAGTTCCTCCACTGAGATTTCCTCATCTTTAAAATGAGGGAAACAAGTTTCCATTTTATTGGGTTACGATGAGAATTAAATGAGTTGATATAAGCAAAAAATTTAATGCATTGCCTAACATAGGGTAAGTGCTCAATAAATGATGGCTGTGTGTTTCAAATTTCATATCATCACATTAATAATCTGCTTAATTATGAACTGTTTCATCCATGATTTTTTTAAATGAAAGGATGAAATGTACATGAGATAATTTTTAATGGTTTTTTCAAATATATATCTTCTCTAACAGTTTTTATTTTTGTTTATTTACTTCCTTCAAAAATAAAGGGAGGAACCTTCTTGGTGGTGCAGCGGTTGAGCACTGCGCTGTGGAGCCGTCAGCAGCACGCCATGCAAGTTCAATGCCCAGCCTGGGAGAATTCCACATGGTGCGGCAGACCTCTCCTGCCTCGCCCGCTGCTCCCCGCAGCAGTGTATTTCTGATCTGCCTGTTCTGCTCCCCATTCTGTCTCTGATGAGCCCTCTTACTGCCCCATGCCTCTGGCCTGCACCCCAGCTTGTATATATAAATAAATAAATCTTTAAAAAAATAAAAATAAAGGGAAATAAAACTTGGGTGATAAGAAAACAAACAACCCAATTTAAACAATAAGCAGACATATAAACAGATATTGCATCAAAGAAGATATACTGAAGGCAAATAAGCATATGAAAAAATGTTCATCATCATTTGACATTAGGGATCTGCAAATTAAAACAATGAAATACCACTACTCACCCTTTAGAAGAACTAAGATAAAAAACTGCCAATAGTAACTACTGGTAAGGTTTGTTGATGGGAATACAAAACGGTATAGCCACTTCAAAAGAGCATTTTGCAATTTTATACAAAGGTAAATATAGGCTTAGTATATAATATAGCAATCATACTTTATGTATTTATCCAACTATTTGAAAACTTATGTCCACAAAAAAAATTCTCTATGGGTATATTTATAGAGATTTTATCCATAACTGCTAAAACCTGGGAGCAAATAACATATATTTCAATCAGCAAATAAGAGAGACAAATTGTGGTACATCTATGCAATGGAACACTACTCAGTAATAAAAAGGCATGAACTGTCAAGACAAAAAGACATGGATGAATCTTAAATGCATATTGCTAGTGAAAAGCCAGTATGGAAAATCCTCTATTGTCTTAAATTTTCATTTATATAATATTTTATTAAAATGAAAACTTTTATTAAAAATCTGTTACATGTATAAATATTTATGGATGTGCACAGTCAAAGCTATTGCGCACACATATATTTCTTTGTTCTGTCAGCTGAGAGGACCTAGAAACAATGACATCTCTATACTAATCAGCAGGTCTTAGTTTCTAATACTATTTTCCAATAAAAGGAAACAGGGTTCCTGTTAGGACAGGGGCAGGAAATATACAAGGTGAGCCAAGCATAGTGCCAGAAAGCAAAGAGGTACTAAAACACAAACACAAATACACACACTACAATGATGGGGGCATTTTAAAGTATACACAAGACAAGAGTGAGGTGAAAAAGTCCCAATGGCCATAGCTAGAACAATTTGAGCAATAAAATTATTATAACCTATTGAACTATAACCCAAGTATAAGTATCCATGAATCCATATTGATATAAATGAATGTGTAAATTAATTTGACAGTATCAGAAGATCTCATGTACAGAAGCATTCCTAAAAATATATGTATATACTTCACTCTCAAGATACTTCACTCTTCCCACTCAAGTGTGGCCTGTGCATGGTGACTTCCTTCCAAACAGTACAGTATGGGCAGGGGGGAGCAAAAAATAATTTCACAGAGGAGAAGTCTGACAAACAGTTTCACATCTGGGTGATTATGATCAACATCGACAGTAATAAATCATTTGTAGTATGTACCTTGGGCATTATGTGATGAAAATGACACTATAACTTTATGATTTATCTCTCAAAGATCAATAGCCCTAGAATAATCATGGAAAAAAAAATCAGACAAATCCCAGTCAAGGAAATTCTACAAAATATCTGAACATTACTCATCAAAATTGTCAAGGTCATCAAAAATAAGGGACGTCTTAGAAGCTGTCACAGCCAAGAGGTGCCTAAGGAAACATAAGACTAAGTATGTGTTATCCTGAATGAGATCTTAGAATAAAAAGATCATAAAGTAAAAATTTGAAAAAATGTAAAAAGGTATAGACTTCGTAGTAGTATATCAATATTGGATTATTAAATATGACAAATATACTGTACTAATGTTCAATGTTAATAGTAGGGGACATTAAGCATGAGTTATAAAGAACCTCGCCACAGTATTTTCACAACTTTTCTGTAAATCTAAAATGATTTTAAAATAAAATTTGTATTTAAAAAATACAGGAAAATTTTCTACTGATCTTTGGTATACTTTCCCCACCAAAACAAATTACTAACAATTTGAGCCTTAATAATCTTGAATATTAAATAATATCTCAAGCCTAGTTCCTTTTATATTTAGTGCTTTGAAATTCAATATTCTTAGTTTTTATTTTTCTCAATTAATTACTTCTCTTGCAAGAGTGACCATAGGATCTAGGGCTTAGAGCATGAACTGCGAAGTCTAAAAAACTGGCTTCAAATTGGATTACTCTATGACCTTAAAAAACTTTAAGGGCCTCCCTGGTGGTGCAGTGGCTAAGCTCTGTGCTGTGGAGCTGTCGGCAACAGCGAAGAGAGTTCAACGCTTGGCCAGGGAGATTCCCACATGGCATGGCGGACCTCTCCTGCCTCGCCTGTTGCTCCCCTCAGCAGTGTATTTCTGTCTATCTGCCTGTTCTGCTCCCCACTGCGGTGAACCCTCTCAATGCTCCATGCCTCTGGCCTGTACTCCAGCTTGTATGCGTAAATAAATAAATCTTTAAAAAACGAAACAAAACAAAACAAAACTTTCTACCCCCAGTGGGAAATGAATCATGTAAAAAACAATAGGCAATGACTATTTCTTAAAACAAAAACTACTAGATATCTTCATATAAACAAGAAAAATAAAGTCTTCACGTTTCCTTGTCAACTAAGACCATTAATTATTCAATAATCTCTAGCTATTATTAAAATGTTGGAATTCATCAGCTGAAATTTCAAGGTAGTGTTAGCTAATGAAAGTTGTATGACTTAAAAACGAATTTGCCATAGAATAGTGACAAATTTTTACCCCCACTGAATTGTGTAAAAAACTTTTGAATTGGTGGTGGGCTGCCCAAAGGGAATACAAAATGTAAAAGACATAAATAACAATAAAAAAAATGGGAAAAAAAAACTTTTGGACTGCAAGAAAATGTGAATTAAAACAGGTTCAGTTTTAATATCCTATTGTTTCTTTTCTCTAGGAAAAGATTTTATTTAAATAATATTCTGTCATAAATTCCTTTTCCAGATCTCCACTCTGCACTTATTCTTCTTTAACATTACTGACTTTCAGCTTTAAATGTTTATCTAAGATTGCTGTAAAATAACAAAAAGCTCTCACATTTCACTCAAAAACACTTTGGGGACTGGTGACGTCATCAACATGGCGGTGAAGGGACGCTAGTATCAACTCTCCCAAAAGACAAGCCGCCTATAAAGAGACATCAGCCAAACCCAGAGAAGATCCAGAAACGCTACATAAATCTAACACCCTCACGGGTGAGTAGAACTTGGAAAGACGCTAAAAAGACTGATCAAGGAGAAGAAAGAACCACCAGATCCCCTCTCCCCTCCCCTCAACACAAAACCTGACCAGGAGACCAAGACGAGAGGCACCTGAGGAAACCCGGAAGAAAAAAAAAAAGGTGAGCAGAGGCGTTTTCCCGGGCACGGCAGAGTGATAAAACTCGAGACTGACACCAGCAGTCCCTCCAGGTAGCAACAGAGCCCTGGAGAGGGCAGCGTGCACTGGGGAAGTTGGTGGGACACCGAACAAAGTCCCAGGCAGCCGCGGTGTAGTGTGGCCCCTCCCCCCACCACCATTACGGAGCCAGCACTCTAGCTCCTGTTTGGAACAGATCTCTGGGGTAGTGGTCTACCCACGCCTTCAGTGACACTATTAATAGCTAACCACTGGAGGAAACGTGGGAGAAAAAAGAAAAATCTCCCAGCTACAGGTGCGGGAAAAACACAGGACACAAGCCGCATGCCATAGGAACTTCCTGTCCTGTGCCATGCAGGAGAGCGAGGGCTCCCGAGGCAGTTCCACTGCGCCGCTGGCAGAGAATTACCGCGGGGGGCGGTCAGTTTCATAACCCACAGATAAAGACTGCGGGCTAGGCTGCCGCAACTGCCCTCCAGGCGCCAGAGAAGTGCG
>PVIJ01015159.1:0-37614 GCA_004024925.1 Scalopus aquaticus
CACCTACCTTTCAGTGGCTGTTACGTGATCGCTCTTCCCTCCCCACCCCACCCCCCGCGAGGTCCTTGATCACTCTCCTTGGCACAGGCTGAGTCTGACTGCTGTGCTCGTTTCCTTCTCACATACCTGGCACCCCACGCTGCACTGGGAGGTGCCTCTCCTTCCTTTCTCCAGGCTAGTGTACCCCCTGTCGCCCCTCCTCAGGAGATCTCGGTGTTCCTATTGATTGGCATATATTTTTCCTCTGGCCTTTGCGCCCTGAGACTGGAACAGTATTTAGTCCTCTTTCCAGTCTTGAAGACGTTGCCTCTGTCATGGTGAATGATGAGGCGATGGGGATTCAGTCAGTCTGTGGGTGAATGATAGAAGTGCTGAGGCTGGGTCGACTCGAGACTCACAGAGCACCCAGACCAGTGCTCCCTAAGACCATTTAGCTAAGTTTACTTAAATATCAGGACACACCTCTACTTAGTCAGAATACAGAGCACACAACCTGTTTCTCCCCATGCTTCCTCTACTATTCTTTTCTTGACTCCACTCTGGTTCCCACTGGCCAGAGCCTGTTTTCTAAATACTCTTCATTGGGGTTTGGGGGCGGCTTTCCTCTCAACAGACGTGTTTAAATGTCACCCACAGTGTTCCTGTGCTTATTAGGAAGCTCTAAATTTTTGGATATGAAGTTTATAGAAAATCTGAGGAAAATAGGTTATTTTTGCACGTCTTATATCTTAGAAATGTTTCATGTCTTTATAACTATTTCCTAAGATGGAATATACAATACTTAGCAAAATTAAGTTAATAAATCATATGTTTATCAGTGTAACCTAAAATAGAGCAAAAAATGTTGAAAGGATTTTTTATAAAATAATTCAGAAGATTAAGTATGATGCGTTATCTAATAAAATAGTCTATTTTTGATCAACAAAGACTTGAATGTTGATTCCAATGAAGTGAGACCAACATATTATTTCAATATAATGTACCAGCTTCTACTTTATTCAAAGTAAATCCATTAAAGAAAAAGGAAGAGATGATGGCAATGGTATTACCTTAACTTAATAAAATACCCATATTGATTTCATTCAGTGAAATTTATTCTAGACATAAATTTTTTAGAAAGCCTCAGATTTCATTCAATATAAAGTGAAAAGAAAATCGAGGCATTTATCCAGGTAAAAAGAAGCAAAACATATATGTGTGTGTGCATATATATCATAATATATACATACATATTATAATTATATACTTATATAAACAAATGTATATTATATATAATACAAACACATGTATCTATTATACACACACACACACACACACACACACACGTGCACACACACACGAAGGATACAATTTTTGTCAGAATTATTTAGATGATTGCATTGATTTTCTACGTACCTTGGTGAGCCAACATTACTTCCTAGGTGTGTGGATATTAATTTGAGCAAATGGTTTATTTTTTAAATTAGATTATGACTTTAAACTTTTTTCCTGAAGTCTTGTAGGGCAACTTCCCAGTTCACATTCCTCGAACTTAATTCTCTTTATGATGTTAAATAGGTGTTCTAAGAATAAAGTTTTTCTAGTCCATAACTTCTCAAAAATCGTAATGCCTGTTATAGGATACGTAAAGTATCAATATGAACAGCACAGTGGATAAAACAAAAGTGTAAATTTTAACCAACAATTATAAAATAAGTACTTGTGAAAGGATGACCCAAGCCCAAGAAATAGCATGTTCCAGTTCCCAAAAGCACTCGACACATTTACATATTAAAGTCTTAGGAAAATTCTGTCATAAAGAAACTTAACTTTTGTTAACTCAGCACTGCACACCCATTAATAACCATAAAACAAAATATAAGCAATTCTGTTTTAGGAAATGAAGCAAGTTAAGCACTGTAAATATTGACCAGTGAATAAAATAACGGCATTATGTTCAAGAGAATATTTAATGAAAGTATTCAATGTATTTTCAACTATAGATTTTTTCAGAGAATTGGTTATTTTGTAAGTCTGTTCTGTTTCTAAAGAAGCAAAGAGAGTAAAACCTATGTATTTATTTTAATTTATACCTAGACTCAAGCGCTCTAGTTTATTAGTATAGAAGATGGGCTATACTTAAGTAATCAGATAGCAATTTCTAAAGACATAAATTTTAGATAATTCCTGGGGAATAAATAAGCTAGTTTAATAAAAAAGGAGTAACATCATTTCTCTTTAGAAATCATTATGCATTTTAATAATTTAGCCTGCATCCAACATCTCTAATTATCATTATCTCAATTATAAAAGATTGAATACTTAAGATTTTTGAGGTATAAATATTTAACAATAATTCCAATATATACTAATGGTTATTTATTGAAAGTGTTATAGTGAAACATTTTCAGAATTAAATGATTATTTCAAATAGACTAAGATAAACATAAGATTGAGTGACTTGGTTCTTTTATTATGTGATTAAATTAGGTATGGAGTAGAAACATAGGAACTAAGTATCATAAAATACGTGACAAAAAAAGCAAACAAGATTCTACAATAAGCTATCTTTTTATTAAAAAAATCAAACTCAGTTCAGCAAGTCATCAAATTTGGATTTATGAAGTTTAGAAAATATATAATATGCATTGCTCATAGATATGAATCATAAGGACAAAGTATTAAAATAATTTTAAATATTTTTAAATATAATATTTTGCATTATAACTCTCATAGAGATAACTCTGTTACATTGCATATTTTAAAAAATTCATTATCCAGTCATAGAGAGATCTTATAGATTGTTTCAGAATTCAATAAATTTCAATATAATAACACCAATAATCTTAGTTATCATTTATTGAGTACTTAATATATGTTAGGCATATTGAACAAACTATATATGTGTTTGTTTGTATTTGTGTGTGCTTTTCTACTAACCTACCTACCCCTTTTTTTTAAATGTTAAAATTTTAGCAAAATCATATAAGCTCGTCCCTGTACACAAGTAGCAAGAGGCAAAGCCAGATTTAAACGTAAGATTGTCTGTCCGCAAGCATCATGCTCATGTAGATAGAATCTCTCTCAACTGTGAATACTTTATATATTGTAAGTAATTATTATATTCTGTATACCATGTGCTGTAGACTACTGGAAGTTGTTTTTTTTTTTAAATGAGAATTTATAGAAATACAGAAACGTTTCAACTAATAATCTTATCTTAGTGTTTAATCAACTGTTGATTTTTTCATTAATCTTTCTCCAGTGGAAAATATTTAAGTTAATGAGTGATAGTGAATTCTTCTTTTACTACAGTGTAATCCATTAGGATGCAGTTCTCTAAAACAAAGGACAAGCGTAGTGAATAAAGTTCAGCTTCATAGTTCTATTGTAAGACTATCTTAGGTCCCTCACTTCTAGATTAACCTTGGAATATTACGTGTACAAAGTCAGTTCTTCATCGTCCCCTAGCCAGCTCCTGGGCAGCCAGTTTTCAATGAATTGTTTCTTTTTATTTTGAAAATGGAGTAAAAGAATGAAAGTAAGCTTTTGGGCTATTCACATCTGGAACTCAACAGCCCCACCACATGAAAAGTCATAAAATCAGCTCCTTAAATCATGGCGCTTCCCACAGAAGTGCCCCATGGACCTCCCGTTAAATGATTTGTGGTTTGGTCTAAGTAGATTTGGCACCTAGATTGTCTTCAATATCTGATACTTTGCCTTTTAAAGTCTCTTGAAATTTGTCATTTACTGATTTGGTCATAAAGCGAATCCTGCCTATTGATGCATTCACCTTTTTGCAAAGAAATATAGGCACCTACTACCGCTTAACCTCAAAATTCGTATTTTCATTAATGCAGCTTTTGTGCTGTCTCGGGATCCATGAAGTGTATATGGTTGGCTTTATTACTATATTTCTCCATTTTCTGCCCTTTCAAAATTTGTCATACACGACAGACACTTCTTGATGTGATCTCAACTACTGCTGTTACATATTTTCATCCTATCCTTTTGCCCTTTGACCTCCAGTCCAGCAGTCTGCTTGAGCTGTTAGCTGCACATGGCTGAGCACAACCTCCTTGTCAAAACCAGCGAGGTCAAAAGCAACCTCATTTGTAGGAGATTCCTGTTTCTAGAACTCAAGTCTTGTGTTGACCTCTTTACACGGCAAAATTATTGCATACCTTCCTTCCGCGCATCAGCTCTTCATAGTGTGACATTTCTTAGATATGCTAAACATAAAATCGTCTCACTGTGTCTGTGGCTCTTCTGTAACTGCAGAACCAAGCGAGTGTACTGGTTGCCTCAAACAAAGCCAACCGCCTCTGAGCAGGCGCTGGTTCCTCCCGACTCCGTGAGGCCTCTGTGCTCAGCTCAGACCCGGGAACAGCTCCGTGCGCCTGCGCTCTGTGCTACCTGCCGCAGTTCACCCCCGTGTTTAACTACTGTGAAATCGTTGTGGGGGCAGCACAGCACAAATCTTCATGAGTGTGGTAGGCCCAAGTGTGATGATGGCTCTCTCCGCATGACAGTCTCAAAGAGTCGCGGCCGGTGTCCTTGTCACAGCAGCGCAAGCCCCCATTCCGTGTCTGTTGACGGAAATTCTGCCATTTCTTCCCCTCAAAGTGTGTTTTGACTTTGACAAGTTCTCTCTGCCGCCCAGGTCCTGTCTTGTCTCAGACCTTAGCTACCTCAGTCTCCAGCTCACTGGCTTTTTTCTGCTTCTCTCTCAACCTCAGTCTGCCTGGCATAATATTTTCAAACTAATTTTTCTAAAAGCCGAGTCTATCAGTTAGAATCCTGGGATCTTGTAGTGCCCTTTCGTCTCCTCACACCTTTGCCAGCTCTACATGCCTCTGCTTGCCTTTCCCTCTCATCCCTTTATTCTTTATTCTCAATTATGTTTTCATAAATACCTGCCCCTGCACGCTCATAGACCAAACGCATCTCAGATACAAGTGTAAAACGCAACACAAATTCTTGCAATTTAACTTTTATGTATTACTTGATGTTCTACTCCTTGCCCTAGATGCCCTCCTGCTTTCTCTCCATTGGATCCTACCAGGCCCTCAGCTTAAGAGCCAGAAGAGGGACCTCCAAGGCAGATTGGGAAGTGAGGTCACCCTAAGCTTAAACCCACACCAGGAACACTTTAGATTCAAAGACTTGATCTCATTTACAGTAAAAACTACATGTTCTTCTCTAATTACTCTGAGCGTGTTGACCTGTCTTAGATAAACTACAGCACCATATATACAAGCTCTGAAATCTACATCTTTCTTGTACAGTATAGAATGGGGCCAGGGTATCTAACACCACTGTTAAGAATGCAGATTTTAGAATCAGAAAATTCCAATTCCTTTTTTTTTAAAGATTTATTTATTTATGCATACAAGCTGGGGTGCAGGCCAGAGGTGTGGGGTGGCGAGAAGGTTCACCAGAGACAGAGTGGGGAGCAGAACAGGCAGAGCGGCAGAAACACACTGCTGAGGGGAGCAGCGGGCGAGGCAGGAGAGGTCTGCCGCACCATGTGAGAAGCTCCCCTGCCGGGCTGCCGGGCATCGAACTTGTGCCGCAGCCGCAGACAGCTCTACAGCATTGCGCTTTACCCCTTGCACCACCAGGGAGGCCCACTGCCTTTCTTTTAATATTTTTTTTTAATGAGGTAACATTGGTTGACAGCACTGCATGTGATTTAGGCGAATAGGATCACACCCTTCAGATGTATGTCACCACCCCACACCCACCACCAGGAACCCACAGCCCCCCCCCCATCCATGGGGCACCCTCTCCCCTTTTCTCAGCAGACCCAGCAGGGTGCCATCCTGTGGCCTCCATTCTGCAGCCATACTTTCCAGGGTTTAGTTTATCACTCCTTTGGTTTCTTTATATTCCACTTGTGAGTGATATCATCTTGCATTTCTTTTTCCTTTCCACTTACTTCTCTAATGCAAATTCCACCTTATTACCAATGTAAATTCAGAAGCCCGTCTAATGTCTCTTGAGTTTTTCCTTTTGTGAAATGAATCTCCGTGGCCATCTAACAGCTGTGAGGAGGATGTCTGAGGAGGGAGTGAATGATTGGCGTTTGTGGAATGGTCAATAAGAAATGGAAACTTTTATTACCAACTTTTTTTTTAAAAAGATTTATTTATTTATGCATACAAGCTGGGGTACAGGCCAGAGACATGGGGCGGCGAGAGGGTTCACCAGAGACAGAGTGGGGAGCAGCACAGGCAGATCCACTGAAACACACTGCTGAGGGGAGCAGCGGGCGAGGCAGGAGAGGTCTGCTGCGCCATGTGGGAATCTCCCCAGCCGGGTGTCGAGTGCAGCGCTTAACCGCTGCTGAGCCACCAGAGAGGACCTTTTATTACCAACTTTTGATGACCTTCCTTGAGCTTAGGAATGGGTGTTATTAGAACCTATTCATTAGGTTCTTCCTGGAATTACTTTCTTCCTGGTTTGTAAGTTGAAACCACAGCCACCACAGGCAGGTTGTGAATGGTTAACCTCACACCATAATTGACTAGACAAAGGAACTAAAATGCCACCGGGCTTTCTGAGGTATAATGAATATGATGATATAATGAATCATAGATGTCTGTTCTCCTGTTCTGTTTCCACCCACCCCCCAGGAGCCTTTCCCCACAGGAATGTGTCAGACCCCTTGTCCTCTCAATGCATAAAACCTGAGCAGTGAGAAGGTGACTTCTCTCTGTTAGGAACATGAGAGACAAGTCCATTTCATTGTATGGGAGCTGAAGAATATTGCAAATCTAATTGTTCTGCATGCAGCCCCAGCTCCACACACCACAGGCTGCTAATGACATCCTGGTCTCCTCTGGAAGCCTCAGCTTTGTCATCTCAGAAATGAAGAGATGGGACCAGGCAATCTCTAAAGTTCCCTGGTAGCTCCAACAATCTGAGTTGAAGAGATTTAAGCAATTTAAAGCAAAGCTAAACAAGAGAAAAGTAGAAAAAAATACCCTTTCCTCTGTTCTGTATCTTTGTGTCTTACTCAGTGGAACAGAACAGAATCGATACAGAATGTGATTTCTAACTGATGTGCAACAAAGCACAAACCTAATGGATAAAATAGAAACTGTGTTGCCTTTGGAATTTTCTTGATTCTCCTAGAATGAAACTACTCACACATTTTTTTATTTCAATAAAAAACGTTAACTCTAAGCAGTTGCACAGTTGGCTTTGAGTAATATTGTAAACTTTCCCTCAGAGCCACCTGTTTGACCAACACCACAGCTATTATGAGTTATTGCAGAAAATTGTTGCAAGTGTCGGAAAGGCTGGCTTTGTTAAGCTCTTTGTAATTATCTGCTTTCGTGCAGTTACAAATGAGGAGAGAGAAGGATTCTCTCCTGTGTCTTGTGATTTAGAATTGGCAATCTATGTCTCTAATTCTTGTACCTAGGGTCTCCAAGATACTCATTCACCCCAGCCCCCTTCTTTCCTATAAGGAAAGATTTATTTATTTCTCATTTATTTCTACTTCTTCTCTTTTACCCCAGATCTTTATTCGTTTTACCTGGATCTCTGCAGTATTCTGTTACTCTCTTTTCTCCAGATCCTTATGTTCCAGCTTTCTGGTGTATTTACACATTCGTCTCAAAGAGTTTTTCCAGAAGCTCAACACTGATCATGTGACTCTCTATCACAAAGAGAGAAAGTGATGCTAAAATGATTTAGTCTGGAATTTAGAGACCTCTGTTATTTCAGTATCAACCAGTGTTTCTACCTCATTGTCCCCTCCTCTTTTTTATCACCTGGAGATTGAAGTCAGTTTGGATATTTCAAGGCACAATGTAGGTACTCAAATAACACTTCTTGAATAAATAAGTAAATAAAACATCCTGTTTCATTTTTTTTAGCCCAGCATTTCCCCCGACTTACTTCATCACAAATATCTTAAGAATAATTATTTACTTGCAGTCATAACATATATCTTTCTGGGTCTGGGAGGTACAGATCAGAAAGGGATATTAATCAATACTCGTGGTCAGTCTAACTTGGTGAGGACAGTGCATAGTTAAAAAGAAAAAGAAATACTCAGCATTGCACGAAAAATCGGAGTATCGTCAGGTCAACAGAGAACAACTGCATATTTTTTAGGATTGTGTATTAATCCCAAGTAGAAATGGAAGCTCTGGGAAGCTCGAAGTCAGGCTTCTCCAGTGACCGTGAGCAGGTCAGTCTGCCAGACGCAGAACTGAGTGCCAGGTAGTGAAAAGTCATGAGCAGTACAAGAAATTAAGCAGGACACAGAACAATGCATTCAAGCACAGTCATTTTTTTTTAAAGATTTATTTATTTATTTATGCATACAAGCTGGGGAGTAGGCCAGAGGTGTGGGGTGGTGAGAGGATTCACCAGAGACAGAGTGGGGAGCATAACAGGCAGATCTACTGAAATATACTACTGAGGAGAGCAGCGGGTGAGGCAGGAGAGGTCTGCTGCACCATGTGGGAATCTCCCTGGCCAGGTATCGAACTCATGCTGCAGTGGCTCTGGGTAGCTTCATTGTGCTGCACTTAACCCCTTGCGCCACCAGGGAGGCCCCTCAAGCACAGTCACTTTGATAATTATTTGTGTTAATGAAATATTTCTAATTAATAGTGTTTAGTTTATCTGATGTTTGGAAGACATCAACCCAAATAACCAAATGGAAAAGGAATCAGTTCAGGAGAAATATACACTATTTTAGAATTTGGATATAAATGTAAAGTGCAAACTCTTGGCACCAACGTAACATTGGGCTTCAAAATTTATGCAAAGATGCTATTTCAAGTCAAGGTTAAGCAGCAAAGATGTCCTAACTTGCTGTGACATTCATGGTAAAGGAGATCAGAGATTCAATCTTGGCTTTATTTTCTTATTAAACCACTGAGGATATGTTGCAAAATTCTGATTGTGTCATAAAATGGAAGAAAAAATGCAGCTTTTAACTGGGTTTCTTTCCCACATCCCTTCCTCCCAGCACCAGTTTTATCTTCAATAAACGAATCAGGGAATGCGTTGAGATTAGTGAATTCCTACTTAGTAAGAATTCTTTTGAGAAAGGATGAAAGCTCCCTATGTTGTGGCTAACCCTCCACCCACAAATATCTATTTCTTTTATGGAAAAAAGAAAAAGTTGGCCAACTGGCCTAATGCTTAAATCCTCCCCACTATCTCTTTCTTCTTTGCCCCCAAGCACACTCACCTCACATATCCTACACGTCTGTTGAAGACTTATTGACTCTGATGCTCTGTGCTGTCCGTCTTCTAGTAACAGTTGAAATAAAATAGAATTATACTTCCCACCCTTTACTACTCATTCATCAGTTGCATCTAAACTAATTTCTGTTTCTAAAGTTCTACTGAAACTCACAGGCTACACATTACATAATTACCCAGGCCAGTGACCTTTATTTTGCAATCTCCTTTCTCCAGCTGCAGCAAGTGACATGTTGTTTACAACCTCTGTCTTGGGGTCTGTGACTGTTTTCTGTGTCTCTGTCTCCTTCCTGCCTCCTTGTTTATTGGCTTACAAATGCAGGTGTTTCCCAGAGTTTAGCCGTAGCCCTTTCTGCTCACCATATACTCTCTATTTGGGGGACTTCATCTTACTAGCCCAGGTTTGCAGGAGACTTCCAAATTCAGGGTATAAAGCTATGGTTGGATCCCATGTAGACCTGTTAGACCTAATATGTTTATTTTACGTATCTAAAGTCTTATATCAAACATATTTAGGCTGGATGGATTTTCCCCTAAACCCTGAATATAACTTTTACCTTTTTCCTCTTTCTGATCTTCTCCTATCTAAACTCTCAGTCTTTACTCTAGTTTTCAAATGGCTTGTGTTTTAGAATCTTTAACTTCCTCATTCTTCCACTTCACTCCAAGTTCAAGCCCTCATCATTTCTTGCCTTGGTATTATAATAACCTTCTAACTGGTCTCTGTGTCTACTTTATTCCATCCCCACTAGGTCTTCTCTCAACCACGCCACCACTCCTGCCAGGCACTATGTCCAGCAGTTGGCTATACACACAGTCTGCAGCTCATGAGTCCTCACTGTTTTCCCATCTACTCTCTTGTGAATAAGGGCTACGTTTTTGTCATGGGCCTCAAACATTGGTAACAGAACCTCATTCCATTTTAAGTAGTGTCTAGATTTCTTATTGTAAAATATGTTTAATTTAGAAAATGTCTAAAATTGATCAACAACATCTGATCAGCAGCAGAAAGCATCCTAACATTTAATTTTCTTGCTTTCATTGATTTACTTGGTGTCACAATATTATAAACAAAGCAGACTGTGGGTCACATTCCCAAATACATGTGACATTTTTCCGTTTCCACATTTCCCCTCCCAACCCTCCCCAATTTCTAGTCATTGAAATTCTATTTAGTCTTCACTGTCCAGCAAAAGATCTATTTGTCTAAGATGACGTCTCTGATCTTTGAGTCCTTATACCTAAGATTAATGATAATAAATGGAATGCACTTTGAGTTTTACCTTGCATGCAATGTATTCTTATTATGTAACTTATTATTCCTTGAATATATTTTATTTTCTTTCTGCTTTTTTTTGATAGCTGTCCAATGGCTCTTGTTGTTTTCAGACATACACCAAAAACTTAACTCTAAGATTCTTTATTTCCCTAGGACTTCCACAAGCCTTAACTTCCAGGAGTTGATAACATAAAAGGGAGAATTGGGAAATAGAAATAGGAAAATACTGGAAAGTGGGAGAGAAAGAGAAACCCTGTCTTTCTAGAGATGCTAAAGAAGACCCTCACTGTTTCTGAGCAAAAGCTCCAGATTAATTCTTTTGCGGGGTCCAACTCAAAGACACTCAAAGTGAATGCTGGAAATTATACAACCCTGGAGATGATGGTATCTGATGTTGAGTTGGTTCATACTCACTTCCATCTATTCTAGATGCCACAAGGAGCACCAAAGCAAGATTCCCATAGTGAGAAAATGTGGCAGGGTTCATCTCACTTACTGCAACACTACACAAAGAGCAGTGGTAGGAAGAGATTCAAAGTCTAGAAGCCCAAAAATTGTGGCGCAAGAAGATAGAAATGAACTTCCTCAGCACTCAGGAGCTTTGGTCTCAGTGCTAAGCAGTTGAAAATATTTCCATCTCCCTGCAGATGGCTAAGCACCATCACCATTTTGACAAACTTGGCTCTCCGTGGGTAGCTGGGATGCAGCTAAATCTCATTCCATAAAAGCTCTTCAGGAAATGGATTTTGAATGCAGCTAAAATAGTGCATTTGTTACTTTGCTTGCACTAGATGGATCCATTAAGATTTATTGAAATGTAATTGAGGGGCAAGAGTGGTGAAGGCAGGAAAACTGCTTTTATTCATGCAAGAGCAAGGTCGCTGGGGATCAGCAGGTTGTAGCTGTGGAGACCATGCCAAGCCTTCTGACTGACTGACAGGTTTTCAAGGCTGCAGAAGGTTCAGGGAGAGCGAAGGTGCTCACCTGGATGTCAGCATCAGTGTCTCTTCTTGTGAGAGGGAGCGAGTTTCGCGTACTAGTGAGTAGGTGGACACAGGTTAGGATGTGGTCTTGAAATTGTAACAACTTTCCCTCTACCCTCTCAGGGCCTCTAACTGGACCTGAGAATCAAATTGGCATAAGATAAATAAAAAGGAGAAAAATACATAAATTTTACAAGTAGATGAAAGTTTGCAAGAAAATGAAAACCCCCAGAAGTGACAAAACCTAAATGCTTTTATAGGAGGCTGAGCAAAGAGAGTCAGTTGTGGAAAAGACAGTAAAATAGACTGAGGATGAGAATGAAAGGTGAGGTCTGTTTGTAGACAACCTCTCGCCACTGACTTCCCACGTCTGGAGGTGAGAGCCTTTCTCTCCTGGCTTAGGGAGGGCACCATTCACACGGAGATTTATCTGCCTTCAGGAGAAAATGGGAAGTCAGAACTCCTTTCTTGCATTTGCTGTCTTTGGAGCGCCTTTAGCTCAAAATAATCCTTATGCCAAAGTGGCATATTTTGTCGCAGCCTATTCTGCAACCTTCATTACCTTAGAAATGTCTGCCAGGCACTACGCCAAGCTGTGGTGGATGTAGCTGTAATTCAGAGAAGAGCTTTAAGTAAAAAGACACATTTAAGGCTCATCAGCCTAAAATAATATTAAAACCAGGGGACAGGATGAAATCACCTGGAGAAAGTGTAGTTGACCCTTGAACCATGTGGGAGGATTAGTGGCAATGACTCCACCCCCACCCCACCCCCACCCCCACCCGGAAAGCTGAGTGTAATGTTGCATACCCAAGCCCACCACTCATGGCCAGCTGCTGCGTGGAGGCCCCTCCAGACAGAGAAAACTACCTACTCTGCAGGGGGAAGAGAAAGTTAAAGACTTGTATCTTCATCCTGTTCTTTTATCTGCCCATGACCTAAACTGGGTAAGACAATGTGCTACTTTTTCGTTTTAAAGATGTTTTCAAACGCGCTTCCTTCTACCTTCCGACTAGCCGGGCAGGCTGATGGGAAGTCAGTGTCTGTTCTTTTGAGCCATTCTTTGGCGCAGGCCTTATCTAGCACTGCAACTTCTAGGTGAGTCGGTCATAGACGCACCCTTCTCCTGCTCACTGGTGAGTCCCTTCCTTTCACTGCACCTGACGGGCTCAGTCTGGGGGTGCTGCTCCAGGCACCTCCCAGCCCGCCCTGGTGCTCTCCCCTCAGCAGCTGGGAAACAGAAACAGGACAGGCCCCGAGGGCTCGCCCTTCTGGGGCTAAGCAGCCTGCTCCTCCCAGCACACTCGGGGCGGGCTCTCCCCCTCTCCTCCCCGCCCCTCCTCATTCTCCTCTCCCCTGGGTGCTCCCTCTCTCTCCCCCACTCCTCTCCTCCTCCCTTTCCCTTTTATTTCTCTCAACCCTCAAAGATTCTTTCCCCCTCCATGGACACCTCACATTTTCTCTGCCGGGAGGTTAAAGAAAGGCAAATCTATTAGTTAAAGCAACTCTGACTTTCAGTACTGCTTTACACTACAGCCTAAATATAAGAAAGCAAACCACAAATTAATATCTCAAAAATCACTTTACCACTGCCATACATTCAACGTAATTACCATACCACTTGCTAACCTCATTTATCTAAATAAAACTAACTCTAAACACTTCCTCCTAAGTTTTTTCTTCAGTCCCTTAATCATTTCTCTATGACCTCATCCAAATCTTCTCCTCCCGAAAATTCAGATGAAAACTGTAGTCTGTTCTCTGACTATGGTCTAGTGGAAGCAATTGCACTTTCAACCCATCATGGCTCTTTCCCCTCCCTCCTCCCCCTCCCTGCTTGGATCTCCTTGTACCGGGGTCACTTTCCATTTTTTCTTGTATTTCTGGGTTTATACTCTTTCTTTCTCTGCAAAACAGTGTTTGGATTCTATCTAAAGGTGTTGCTTCCAGGGCCTTGCATTTTCTTCTGATAAGAAAACAATCCTGTTTTCCAGATACTTTTTATACCTAGAAAAATAGGAGCAAGAATACAAAATAAGTGAAGCTAGAGAGAGATGAAATTAAAACAGTTAACCGGGTTTTATTTTTTAATTCTGAGAGCAAGGACAACGCGAGGCCCAGCGCCCCTCAGCTGGGGCTGCCCGCGTTGCCTTTTTGCTCTTCCCCCTACGATTTCTTAGCGAACTGTCGCCTGTTACATTACTAGGAAGACTGCGCGTCTCCAGAGCACTCTGCAGCGATGTTTTAATAGACCCAAAGAATCACAGGAAGGTCGAGAGGAAAGTGGCCTTAGAGCGCACTCAATCTAATCCAACAGCTGGCGACAAATCACACACCTGCCAGTTCCCCGGAGGCGGCAGGAAGCCAGAGCTCCGAGAACTGGGATCCCAAAACCCCGACGGTCACGTGGAAGGTACCCAGACTTTCTGTTGGACACGCAGGGTGGCGCCCATCTGCTGCGATCGCGGCCGCGTGTCCCTCCGCTGGTGCCTGTGTGACTGCAGGGAGCGAGTAAGACGCTCTCGGTAGAGCTGCTCCCTCACGCGGGGATCGGGTACAAAGCTTCCAGTGCTTTCCATGGTTGCCAAGACTGTAAACTGCAGAATATTTGGATATCTGAGGTCAGCAACCACTTAAGCAAAATTGTCCCTTTTCTCCAAGGCAGCACAGTTCTTCTCGCCCTCACTGTCTCCGTCTTGGCTGGGGACCCTGGGCCCCAAGCCCCTCGCCACCTTTCTGGTTTCCATCGCCTGGTGTCCTCGCTCAGCCCTTCCATAGAAAGTCACGTCCAGAAAGGCAGGCAGCGCTGCAGGAAGGACTCACGCTTCCACCGGCTGTGTGTTTTGCTTCATCTTGCTCTTTTGCAGCAAACTTGTCTGTGATCGCTGCCCGCGCTCCACGGCCTGGCGCTCCAAGTCGCGAAACGGTCTTGTCTCTTCTCAGTAACTTTTTCATTTAAGGGCTTCTGATGGTTGACATTATAGAGTTTGAATTCGATTCTGAAATCCAGTTAGAATAAAGAAAGCCTTTTAAATATGGCTGGAGAACCAGTGACCTCCACGGCAAATTTTGCTTCTGGCTTCATGGAAATTGTCTCACCCCCTATTCTTTTATGAAAATGTCCCATCACTTAAATAGTTGCACAGTTCTTTTAAAGTCCTGCTAATCTACTTTTAATGTTCTAATCATCAGTTGAACTTTGGGAAAATTTTGGTGGGTAATGTAACACGAGAATTTTGAGTTGTTAAATTTTGTAGGCCTTGATCTAAACTGAAAGCAAAAGGCCCTCCTCTCCTTTTCTTACCAGATTATGGTATAAGCAAATCGTGGGCCAGGGAAACTTCATTTTGGAGGTGCTTCCCTTGCAATTTGCTGCTGGAGAAGCACAGGCAAGGCCTTTGCATTTAGTCCCTCAGCTAAAAAATGTGTCTATTCATCATATATATTTTTTTAATTTGTATCTTTTACATTTGTGTGTATTCCTCATAAAATTCCTACCACCAAATCATCCGTGAACCCTCACCGTTGTCCCCTGTGCTCGTCTCCCCCATTTTGATCCCTTTTCCTCCCCCTCCCTCACAGAATACCTCTGATTTATAGTGGCCCACTGGTTTTGTTGTTTTTATTATTATTGTGAAGCGTGCTGGGCCCAGGATGATTTTTTTTTTTAAGTTTATCCTCACAGCTGAGAAACTGTGACCCTGTGATTTCTGCGCCGGCCTCAAAGTCCTTATTGCTGCTTTAGCCACAGCACACACACTCTTGCACAGGTGTATGCCCTTAAAACCTGACACCACCCGGGCTCGGCCTGAAACCCGCTCTGTGGAGACAACTCCTCCGGCCACGCGTGGTTAAGGCCTGGGCGGCGTTGGTGATAAAACCTCAGCTCCTCATTTCAAGGTGGAATTCCTGTAGCTCTGAACCTGGATGTAATTAAATGTGAGATGTTCTCATTTTAGCAGGAAGGAAATCAGCTTTTTGGTCAGAAGGAGATTTTTCAATTCAGTTTTGTTAATTTTCCTTTGGGGGAGTTTGAAGAGCTATAGCGGTTAAAGGAATAAAATATCAAATAGCAAAACTATTAATGAGTCATTACCCAGCAGGGGGAGGCAGGAGGACTCTTATTTTGAGAGGTCTGGATGATTTGAGGGGCTCCCTCCCTGGAGGAAGGTGTAGAGCAGCAGGCCTCACTCACAAGGGAAGGGGGCTCCTGGGGGAAGGGGGACCAATCTCAAGTCACACCCACTGGGTTTTATTTAAGGAAGTGTCTCTTCATGTAGGCAGGGATGTGTTCAAAAGTGAGACATTTCCTCATACTGATTTCTATTTTAAGTGATTGTTTTGACAGGTCTTTGAAGAAAAAAAATCATTTTCTATCCCGCAGATTCAGGAACTGCCCTAAAATGCCTGGTCCTGTCACACTTTCCGTGGCGACAGACCCCCTCGCTTCCAACGGTGGTCACCAGGACTGGTGGCCTAAGCTGGTGTCCCGGGGTTGTCAGGGCACCTTCCTCGGCAGCTGCTAGTTTCCGAGTTGTCCTAACACTCTGTGGTCCGCTCGCGTATTAGGACATGTGTTTGTCACCAGTATCAGGTGGCCACTCACGTATTAATTCACGCCACGGTGGGTTTATTTGGAACTATTAGGAGCTATTTCTTTGATCGTACTCAGTCTAGAAGCTTTACACATTGTTTTGGTGAAAGTGGAAGGTGTTTTATGAGAGATATTACAGTTTTTTTAATATCCAGTAGTTCAGGAGTTGTGTGTGTTTTATTGAATGCTTCTACCATTCTTGAGGTGGCACAGGAAATGGTGGCCCCAAGGGCTGGTAAATTTAAAGGGCACCGGCACACAAAGTGCTAATCTCCTGTGGAGAAAGTTACCAACAGGACGACTGAGCCCGTGCTTTGGGGTTTGCACCTGCAAAGTGCTGAAAATTTTGAGGCCAGAAGTGCCCATTTGTGCCATTCTCAGCAGGCAGCGAGGAAGTGGCTCCACAGGGGTCTCTGCCCCAGTCTCGAGCTGTCACCTCTGTGTGGCCCTGTGGGTCCCGCTGCCGCCCAGCCCCCTGGTGACGCAGGGGTCCTGTGGGAGGTGGGTTCCTTGGAGCATTCTAACCTGCAGAGAGTGAAGGAAGTGAACGCGACTGAAGTGAATTATCAAGCTCTCCCTCCCCCCCCACACACAAAGACCACCTTTTAATTTAGTAGTTTTTACTTGAAAGGCCGAAACAACAAGCAGACTAGAAAATGTGAAATACCCTCTGGCTGTTGTTGGGGAAAAGCCTGAACTGGTCCCCTGCCTTTGAGGAAGGAGGTACAGCCCCCCTTTCAATTCTCCCTTCATCCGGGGCGCTACTCCTTAGCCAGAGCTGAGCTTCCAGGGGTCCTGCTGGGAAAAAAGAGTGTTTCTGTAAGTCTATGTTGATAGATTGTGGTTCATACCTAACCTGAATTTGTAATTTTTATACTGTGCTAGAGAATAGATTAGAAAAGGATGATTGATAGATGATAGATAGATAGATAGATAGATAGATAGATAGATAGATAGATAGATAGATAGATAGATAGATAGATAGATAATGGGCTGTAGAAAACACTAACATCCTTCCTTACAGTGAGCTGGAGAGAAAGCCAAGTGCCAACAAAGTTGCAAAGGTCTCTATGGATGACCTTCACCTCCAACGGAGCAGGAGGAAGCACCGTGAGGATGATGTTGCTGGTAACAGTAACGACAACAGCTGACATGTATCCAGGCCTTATTTTATGCCTGGTACTATGTTGAGTTTTTTGCATGCACCAACTGATTTACTACTTTTAAGGACCCTGGTCCTGTGCATATGGAAAAATTGTAAGGAGGAGGTTGACTTTTTGCTAAAGTTTTGCACGCAGCAGGTGCTGGGAGGGGCCTCTGCACCACCGCCGCCGGCACACCCGCGCTCAGCACGCAGGGCTGGATCAGCGGCGGGCCCGTTCAGATCTGCTGCACATTTCCTGCCTCATGTAACAGAAAGTTCAGTGAGAGACCCGGTTACTAGTACCACTGACAGCAGGAATCACCCTAGCTCGACATAACCCTCCCTTTGGCTCACTACGCCTGGGCTTCCCGGATTAGCTTCTACTGCATTTTTCCCGGGAGCCACCGCCCTCCCGTCTTACCAAACAGCTGGAAAACTGCAGCGCCGCGTGCGCAGTGGGTGTTGTAAAGGGAGATGGCTTGTTTGGTGGAGGTGTGATTGCAGCGTGTCCGGATGTGGCCACTGGTGCCGCGGGGGCCTGCTCAGACATTCCAGCAACTGGAGGTTTTCAGGGTTTACAGCTGGCTGAAAGGGGGGCTGTGACGGCTGAGGAGCGGGTTTAGAAGCTGCTTTGTGTGGCGCTTTCTATTGGACCGAGCAACAAGCAGTTTTCTTCCAGGAAGGGCCACTGGAGATCACACTGCCCCGACGCCTGTGTAGCTGAGCTCGCGGACGCTGCGTAGTGATGTGACAGCACAGACAAGGGTTGTTGGGTGTCTATCAGGCCAGATGGGCCGTCATCCAAGCTGCTGTAAAACCCGATGACAAACACCCATTTTTTAAAATTCTTATAGAAAATATACAACTGGGGAATTTAGCATTTTCTAAAGTGTCAGTGTGTAGATTGGGGTCTCTTTTAAGACCAGGCGTCCAGAGGGGAGAGATTTGGCCTCGTCTGAATCAGAAAGGGGACACCGTCATTTATGAGCCGAACTAACAGGTGAGCGCCGAGTGGGATTTTGTTCAGCTCATCTGTGGCTGACAAGGGTGACATGTGGGTGTTCCCCTAAACCTCCTTTATTACCTTAAACACATTGCGGAAACACCAACACAGGTGTGTTTCAGTGTGCGGGAGACAGCATCCGCTTCATTACGTGTCGTACTTTCCATTTCGTGGTCCGAAGATGTACTGATCAGATTTGTCTGAGCTGATCCATATTTTAGTTTCATTCATCCTGTCTTGTGTATCTGTGCCGTTATGCTTATGTGACTCTTCCTCGCAAATACAGATTCAGCCCACGCGAACGTCATCACAGTCTCTTCCTTCTTGTGCATAAACAAAAACACTTTCTTACCCTGATGGCCCATAGAAATAGAGGATGCCTTTGGGGTTACGCAGCATAAAAGCCTCCCCCAACAGCTGCGTGGCGTGAGATGGTGGTTGTATTCGGCATATTCGAGGTGGGGGTCTCTGCTGCGTGACTGCTACCCTGTTTTCTCTTCTCCCTGACCCCCCTCCCTCCCGTTTAACAGCAGCCAAATCCAGGGAGCGCTGAGTGAATCCGACGACCCTGAGACGGGCTGTCTGAGCGATAACAAGCCAACTTCTCGACACTTCTACCCTGTGGCCCTGCTGCTTGTCAGCTCGCACCTGCTAGTCGTGTGGCTCATTTTAAGTCTTGCGTTATTACTAGCTAAATACCAATAAGTTTTCAGCCGCACTCCTTTCTTTTCTACACATGACCATGGACTTTAAACAATGGGGACGACGCTGTACTATTTCTACATTTTCAGATTCACAGAATTTAAAAACAAAACAAAACAACAAATACTGTTTGAATTGTGTTTGGTTTGTCTTTCCTAAGACCTAAAGAAAGAAGTACTATGCATTAAGTGAATTATTTTGCTCTTTTGTTCATGGAAACGTGTTTCCCATTATTAACTAGCTCAAGAGGAATTTTTAAATTACTGTCTTTGGAATAAGACAAAGAACAGAGTCCTGGAAGCTTGAAGCCCTTCCCCCCCTCCCCTCTTCCCATTAGACGTATTACGGAATGGAAGACCGCCCCGCACAGCACACGGACGCCCGAGAGGAGCCCGGGGCACGGGAGGTGCCCGCTGTGCTGCTGGCCTTGTTGTTGCCGTCGGCTGATGGAACCTTCTGTCCGATTTCTTAACCGTTAGTTATGTCGTTTCTTTGCTGCGATTAACCCTTTCTGTCAAGCAACTCTATGGAGAGAATGGCTGTTTATGTTTTGTAATTGAATTAACCTGTTTGTAACTATGGTTTGGGTTGACTTGGCTTTCGAGGACTTTTCTATTCCTTCTAACAAGGTCTTGTGTCTGGACGCGCCATTTTCAGGACCTGTGACTTTTGTGCCCAAGTATGTTCCTTGCTCTGCTGGCACTTGGACCAGGCGACTCGGAAAGCCATTCTTCCCCTTTGTTGCACAGCTAAAATAATGAAGTAAAGTAGAGATGAGACTTTCTTTTAAAAATCTATAGGGCCAGACTTAATCAATTAAATGCCTTATTCCTGGAACCTGCATCCTTAGGGCTACATAGAGATTTTAATGTGTTTTAAAGAGACTGGAAAGTTAATTTGTGGAAAAGTTATTTACAAAAGGCAGATATATTTATGAAATGAAAGTGAAGCTGTATTGTGGAGCAAATTATATTTAAAGAGTTTATTAAATCTTAAATATCTGTTAAGAGCAAAAAGAGACTTTAATCATCTTTTGCTGAGGGCAATAATGGTATTGGGCCTGGCCTAGGATTTAATTTTGTAAGATGTATCATCATTCGTGGGGAAAAAAAAAATGTAGAGTTGAATCTTTGTTATTTTTACTTGGACTGTTGCTGCAACTCTGCATTGAAAACAAATAAAGCATATTTATTTATTCTGTGTTTCATGAAGTTGTACTTTTTCCCCTTTCACCAGAGAAGGATGCCGCATAGAGAATGTACTGAAGAATATCAAATGCAGAAAGTATGCTTTCAACATGCTACAGCTGATGGCTTTCCCCAAGTACTACCGACCTCCAGAGGGGACTTATGGCAAAGCAGACACCTAACTTCCCAGCGTGTAAACTAAGGGGAACACAAATGCACTCCGGTTGGATAATCACCTTTTTTGTTTCTTTCTTGTCATGAATTCACAGAAGGAGGTGTTTGCCCAAATCTAGGTTACTTGAATCAGTTGTCAGCATTTTACTTTGAAGGAAACCCATTAAACCATCTTAAGTTGCATTGCCTGTTCGAAACACCAAGGTATGAGCTGATCTCTGTGTGAGATCAACCCAGCAAGTGTACATTTTGTTTCTGGAATTTTTCAGGAGAAATTCTGAAAATAGACGTTGCTGCAACCGGACCACAAGTGGTCCCCAGTGACCCTAGCCCAACAAATGAAGCTGGGGGGCCAGGGAAAAGGCTCTGTGATACTACTTCCCAACCTGTCTCATTCATAACCTTAGAGCCCATTGTTGGGATTTAAAAAAATATTTTTCTAGGATACAAAGTTGGGAGGAGTGACTCTGACCTTAACTAGGGAAAGTTTCCAGATGAATCTGTAACAATTCTTACCAGCCAGTCACCTTGTGACTGAACCTCCTCAGCAGGTGAGTGGACAGCTGGGAAAGCAGTAAAAATAGTTTTCAAAAGTAAGATCCCACTTCAGAACTCTGCCTGAAGTTGTATGGCCAGAAGTGGCAATCGAGAAGGTTTACTAGACAAACACTGCAAGGCACCGAAACCACCAGCGCAGTAAAGATGAACAGCCTGTTGATGTCGAAAATGACAATCTGGTCAGCCCAAACTTTATATATGTCAGATTTGTGAAAGTCAATGAAATACCTTCGAGTTGTTTTCTAACAGTCATCTTGGTATAGAATATGAAGTGTCAGTATGAAGTGTCTGACATAGATTAGTATTTGTGAGCAAATCTTTTACAGTATAGGCAGCCAAAACTTACGACAAACCAAAATTATTATCTGTTAACCTGAATTTTATATTTATTCTTCTTCAGAAAAGTAACACCATAAGATTTCCAAAAATTCAAATTAGAAGTTGCTTTAGGGCTCATCTTACTTTAACACCATTCTTAAATGGTAGATTAAGCCACAAGGAAGAGAGGCCCCAGGCACCTAGCGTGGCCATGTTGGAACCATGATTCCAGTCTCTCCTTTCCTGCCTCGCCTGTAACTTTCTCTTCTCCTATTTCCGTGCTAAATACACATGAAAACGAGGGAGAATGCCAGTTGGTTAAACAGAAATTGGCATGTATTGTTGAATCTTAGAGTACAAGAAAGGTCTGAATAAATGCCACTGTTTTTCTCCAAATGTGAGGCCTCTGTCCTTTCCCCCTTCTCACAGAGGCGCCTGTCTCCCAGCTTATAAAACTCCCTCGAAATGCCAGAGACCCACACCATCGGCACCTCTTGCTCTGGCGGCATCTCAGGGGTGATAGGGCCAGGCCCTCCGCGGGGCTATACCAGCTCCTCGCCTTGAATACGGCCTCCAAACTGGTCTTCAGGGTTTTTTGAATTGCCACAAACTTTAGCTAACCCTTTGGGGCTTTTAATACTAGAATTATCAGTCTAGCATTTGAGCTCTTAACCTGTGGCCCTTATACTCAGGGCAGTTGCCAAAGCATTATAGCCTTTTAGGGAAAAGAGGCTGATGATGTGGGTCCCGCAGCTGACGGCTCTCCCCACGTCCTACCAGCCTCCAGCGGGGGCAGTCACCTTGGTTCTCTACACCTCATTCTCCATTTCAGTGACTAAACATAATCTTTTAAGGAGAAACACCTGATTTTCTGAACACCCAGGAAGCCCTAGCAGCTAGCACCTGGGTGGACAACTCTTCCCTTTGTTTCCTCAGCTAGATGGTATTCTGCATACAATAAGATTACAGTGGAAAAGAAAAGCCACCGTATAGCAAAAGCTTTTTTATCTCAAGCCACTCAGATCTCTCCCAGGTTTGGCTGAGACTGTTGAGAAGAGAGGAGCTGGGCTGTGCTGGACTCTCCTGCTAAGTCACGTTTCCAGGAACTTATGAGCTGGTTGTTAAGCCAACTGCCATCCGCCGTCCAACATGAAATTTTAAACTATAAATGAATATGGTTTTGAAAAGTAAGAGTACTCATCAAAACTTACCACTTCCTAGAGATTTACTACAGATTTTCATTGACTGTGGCTTGGAAGCAACAGCTGGCAGCTGCTTAGAGCTGGGGGGGCGCTCCTGGGCCACCTGGGAGCCCATCCTCTGCCTTCAGCATCGCCACTTGATGACGTGAAGTTGAGCAGGTGGGAGTTTCTAGAAAGCACAGAAATTAGCAAACGCTACACTGGGGCTCTCGTTTCTGGAAGTCTAGTTACTAAACACTCAGCAGCCCACAACTAGATGTCACCATCAAATTTTTCTCCAGAAAAGAACAAATGACTGACAGCCCTAGAAATTACTTAAGTGGTGTTAAATGCAATCGCTCATTTTCAAATGGTTACAATTTTATCGTGGCTTTTACCCTCTTTAAAGAATCCAATAAGGCTATAAATAATATTTGATGTTTCTGTTTTACTTATAGTTTTACTTAATCATAAACATGAGTCTTAAAAACTTCTCTCTCGATGATGTTCTGCAAAAGGGGCTTCTTCACCAGGAAGCTCTAGTGGAAGCAGGAACTAGGGGCTAAATTGAGGGAAATCTTAGCTTAATTAGGGTATCCCTGAAAATGTGCTTCAGTGTCAATTTTTAAATGTATAATTTTAGCATTTGCTAAAAGCAGGAGAAACAGTAACATATTACCATGCCCAGACGCTAATAAATATAACTCAATTGGAACCCAAACTGTTAGATTAAACAAATTGAGCTCTGGCAGGAGACTAAATTACCACAGCTGTTTGAAGTATCTGAGTTCCAAGCAGGATGGGATATCATCCGTTTAGTTCAATATACACTGCGCCTTTTGTAACCTTCTAAGAAATAAATTAACTTTTATCACAAATTTAAGAAACTGGCAAGAAAAATCATGATCGGCAGTTATGGAGCAAAGAGAACATCTGGAAGAAAAGGCAGGGCTAATAGCTGGAGGCTTTACAAATCAGGCGCTACTGAAAGGAATGATTTGCTGAGTTGTGGAGTTGCCAGTTTTCCTATGAATTCACATTCATGTAGCCCAGCTGCATAGCTACAAAAGCTGTGCTGCTTCCCTCCCTCATAGTTGTGTTTCATTGCTTATAAAGAATGTCCTAAAATGTAAAGCTTTTGTTTCCTGTGCAATTTTAAGTTAGAACTTTCTAGCAAACAGTTGCTACCTACAGCGAAACTGTCTTTCAGGATAGGAACATAAAATTAATGTTTTGAAAATAGTATTGCAAGTCAATTAGGTGTCAAGTTATGGATAGAAATTTAGACTTTTGACTTTCTGAGTTAAAGTGCACATTAATCACTCTTGGAGTTTTATTTCTAAGCCAAAGAGAGTCTAAAACATTTACAATGCAAATGGGACAAATCCTGTCTGACTATTGGTAACTAGGAGATGGGGAAAAATTGTAATGTAGTATTTACAAAAAGGTGCATCATGCAGTCAGCTCTCCTGAGCCTGAGTTTTTAGATACTGAGAATTTTAAATTACAAAGGGAAAACCAGGCTCATGGTTAAGTACCCAGAGTGTGAGAATGAAGGGCGAGAAAACACTAGTGATGGCCTCTGATAACCCACATCTTTTAGTGAATAAGCTGTTGGGCCTCCACACTGCAGGAGGAATCCAGGTAAGCCTCCAGCTCACTCACATTCTCAAGTCTCCAAGGACAGGTCCAAGAGCCCATCTTTAACGATGACCTGGTGCCGTCTCATTAACAGCAATAGATATTGACTCAAATATTGGCAAGTTAGCTGGACTCCCTGATCATTCTTGTGATGCTCTTATGTCACTCTCAGTATGAAAAAGTATTTCATGTCCACGTGGCCATTCTGCACAACCACTGCTGCTTCCGTGCACACCGCCACACCTTTGACACATCTACTCCATGTGGGTATTATTTTATTTAACCTAGCATCCAATTTTCATATTCTTTTGGTACTTATCTGAGATGTTGGCACTTGTTTTGTGGGTTTTTTTTTTTTAATGTTAAGTATCTGTTCTAGAAGAACCAATAATTTGTATTCCTAGGAAAGGAGGCACAAATAGGTTAGATCACTTTTACTGGCATTTGAACAAGTATCATTTTGTTTTATTGTTCTGTGTAAACCATATTCATTGTAGACTGTGTATATTTTTCTTTAAATAAATGTGATTTTTATTTTTTATGTTTCTGTCTTTTTCTCCCTGTTATGCTTTTTTTTTTTTTTTCATTTTCATCAGTGGAACAGTTCATTAAAACATCAGAAGGGTAGCCGGGTAGCATTTCAAAGGGGATCGACTCAGCTACCACTGGGCACCAGCACAGGACACCTGACAGGGCACCAGGCGTGGCTGCGCACCAGCCTCCCACTGTCAGGTTATTATTTGGCCTTTTTCAATTAAAAAAAATATTTTACCTAACCCATCACACTGTCAAAATCAGAAGTCAGCTTGAAAAAATAAGTTTTTTCAATACAATTTATTCAGCCGATGTTTCTGAGTGTGTAGCTGGCAGGCAATTAGACGCAAGGTTTGAGCAGTAAACAAAGGACATGGTTTCGCCATTCAGGGAGCTTGCGCAAAAAAAATCAACCCTCTACTAAATAAATGTCAACTATAATGCAGGATATGAAGTAAATGATCTGGGAATTTGGGCAGAGACTCCTGGTGTAGGCTGGGGGTTCTTGTTTACAGAGAGCACTCAGGAGACATGTCTCTGAGGAGATGTCACTGAGACTAAACTGAAAGAAAGGAGAGTCATCCAGCTCTAGGAAGGGAGGGGACAGAGGAGACAGTGGGTGGGCACAGGGGAGAGATGTGATCAGAAAATGAAAATGGTGAGGCAGTTGGGAGGACAGTAGAGCGAGGGGTGGTCTTGGGCAAGGTTTAAGGGTGGGAAATGAAGAGGTAGAGAGTCATGTAATACTTGGGAGGAAGCAAGGCAGGACTCGCTGGTGGATTGGAGGTGAGAAGGAGGATGGATAATTAAGATGAATTTCACTTCTGACATGAGCACAGAAAGACAGTCGTAGCATACTGAGAAGCAGAAGGCAGAAATAGATATGCAGGGAGGCACACTGCTTCTGACTTTGAAAATGGGAGCTCCAGCTGCCCCATCATCCAATCAAGCAGAAAGTCAACTATATTCATGGATATGAATCTAGGGTTCCAAGAAGAGTCTGAGGTGGGACAAGTGAGCGCTGGCAGCGTAAGCAAGTGATTGCAGACACTTGCAATGGCAGTAGACACTTGGCTGAAACTAAAAGAAAACTTAATGAACTCATATAAAAAGGCAAAACTTTGAACTCCAAAACGGACAAGGCGCAGCACTGAGCTTTAGACACATCGCTGCCCGATGTTTATATTAGCGTTCTGCCTCTGTCTCTATTTTCTCTATTTTCTTTATCTCCCTTTACATCTGTCTCTATTTCTAGCTCTAGCTCTCCCCCCATCATGTTTGTATTGGGGGGAAGAGATGTGCTTTTCTTTCTTCCATCTTACTATAATTTTCCAGAAACTCTGCCAGTTTCAGTCTTATACGGTATTTTCAGCTTATGTCTCACAGGAAAAGAGATCCCTTCTCTTCCAGCAAGCATATCAATGTCCAAAAGAACTGTTCTGTCACTGTGTCCTGGGAGGAGACTCGGCGGGGGTGAGGGGGAGGGCGGGGGGGGGGGGCTTTTGGGTCCCTTTTCATCGAGTGGCAGGTGAACTGGCCACTTAGGATGATGGCCCCACCCCACCACAGAGCATCAGGAGAGACATGGCCGAAATGGACATCCTCACCCGGGGAGCGAGTATGTTGACACAAAAGCTGAGAGAAGCCTGCAGGAGAGCTGGCAGTAAGAGGCTGCATCAGAGTGAAAGCAGCCTGCTTTTGACAAGAATTACTTTACTGTAAAATTGCATTTTATTTGGAGTAAGATTCTAAAGTCAGAAGTAAGATAAAAATGAAAAGCAATTTCACTGAAATAAATGTAACTAAGGAAACAACTATAATGCCACCACAAAAGGCAAGAGGTCTAATGGTTTCTGAATTTGCCATTAACCTTCAGTGAATCGGTTCATTGTTATTTTTCACTCTCCTACATGTAAACTGAAGATAGCAAAACTTCTCCAGGCTGATCCCTTGTTAGTATCGTGAGCAAGCGTGAGCCTACCTCAATGCAGGAATCCTCCGAATCGGGCATCCTTCTGGAATGTGACTGACTTCAGGGGTCCCTGGCTTCTCCTAGAGAGAAATGTGGACGTGAATGGGTTTTCTTTCCAAAGCGAAATAAAATAAAGGGCTAACCAAACTTTCACCTTTGCTTAATGCTTTCCAGCAATTTTCTAGAATATTTGTGGTCTCTCATGACACAATACAGAATTTGCCATTCACTTCCTTATCACTGTTTTGTTCTTTTTTCTGATACTTGCCGCCTACACACACAGCATTCATCTTAAACACTGAATAGGGAGGGTGTGTCCCAATTCAGTCCAGACAGCCACTGTCACCTTGGTAGCAAAGCCAGGCACCGTTGCAAAGAACCTGCTCTTTGGCATCACTCTTGAAGAGATGCCAAAATTCCAAACAACATTTTAGCAAATCAAATTCAGCAAGCAGATTTTAATACAGGAACAACATGATTTAACATGCCCAAATCTATCAATACTATTCATCACATTAAACTAGAAAAGGAAAACTATATGATCATCTCTACAGAAGGACATAAAGCATTTGACATGTTGCCCAAACTTCATTTCTGAAAAATACCTGTGGAAAGCAGGAGAGAGATGGTGTCTCAACTGAGGAACAGCATCTTCCTACACAAACTTTATAGTGAACACATCATTGTAAAAGATTGAAATCTTTGTGCCCTAACATCAGGAACAAGGAAAAGGTGTTCTTAGCATTTCGCAACTTGTACTGAAGTTTCTAGTCAGATCAAGAAGGCAGTAAATAGATAAATGGCATCCAAAATTCCCAGGGAGGTGTAAAATCATCTTTATTTGTAGACAGCATGATGAGTTACATAGACAATCCAGTGGAATCTTGAAAACTTGTAACTTACTGAATGGTGAAATGTTCATGTCCGGCATGTGGAAAGAATATCCTCTCTCTCCATTTTAGAATTATATTGGAGGTGCTGGTCAACATCATCATAATATATGTATGTGTAGTCTGTCTCTGGAGATCCAGTTCATAGATATAATTCACATAAGAATTCCAAAAGATGAAATGAAAATCATTATAAACAGGTATCCTGTCTTTTAATATGGAATTTTTTCAAATTACAGATAAAAAATAGAATTAAATAACTGAGGTAGTCATTGAATGTGAGAAATGTAGAGAAAGCCATTCTATTTCCATTTACTAGTAGAAATGCAGTTTTATAAATACCTAATTTTCTTCTTTTTTTAAAAAAAAATTTTAAGATTGATTTATTTATACATACAAGCTGGGGTACAGGCCAGAGGTGGGGGGTGGCGAGAGGGTTCACCAGGGACAGAGTGGGGAGCAGAACAGGCAGATCAGAGATACACTGCTGAGGAGAGCAGCGGGCGAGGCAGGAGAGGTCTGCCGCACCATGTGGGATTCTCCCCGGCTGGGTGTCAAACCTGCATCACGCACTGCTGACAGCTCCACAGGGCAGTGCTCAACCACTGTGCCACCAGGGAGGCCCCAATACCTAATTTTCAATTGCATAAAAACATCAAATAGAATCATTTTACAAAAAATGCACAAGACCTCAATGTAGAATATTATAAAGCATTAGTGATAAATGCCAATTCTACCCTCCTTCACCCAAATAAACCCTTAGCAGGTAACTTGGTGAGATTTTACAAGTTGATTCTAAAATTTATATACAAAAGTAAAAAAGTATCAAAAAATCAAGGCCAACTGGAATAAGGCCAACCTGTAACACTGTAAACAGAGACGTAAAGATGAAAGGAAGCTGCGTATTAGGGCAAGTTCATATGAAAAGCACACTGGCACCGAAATGAATGTCGGGAACCAAGGTGCATGTGTTCAGTCCCTTGATTAGCGGCAAATGCAACTCTTCGGAGGGAAGAGGGGATGATTCAACAGCAAGAGACCCAGAGACAGTCACCTTGGTGCAGATCTCAAAATGCCGGCTTCCCGGAAGGACGGACGCTCCATGACGGAGCTCAGAGCAGTGGGGTGTGCCGGACCACAGAGTCGGGGGGAACCACTCCAGTAAGTGGTTGAGTGAGTGAGTGGTTTGTGGGGGGAAGGGGGCAGAAACCAGATGAACCTGGAATATCGTGACGTGCCAGAAACCAAATATGAAGCAAACAAAACAAAAATAATAACAAGAACACACATCAAAACAGAACACAAAGGGAACAGGTCAAAAGCACATAAGGGGCAACCTGAAAGCGCCCCCCGGTGGCCACATCTGGAACAATCCAAGCCACAAAAGAACTGTTGATGCTCTGGAATTAGTAGCCAAAGTGTAAAAGCCACAACATCCTTGGTTAAGACAAATGACCGCATAATGAAATAAATGACGGAGAAGAGACCACTCACCATTAGAGAGGAAATACATTTAACCCTCTGCACTCGAGCGGCGCCACTAGGGTGCCCGGCGGTTTAATGCGTCCACTAGAGCGGCGCTGCTATGGCCTCCCGAGGTTTAACGCGTCCGCTCAAGTGGCGCAGCGAGGGCGCCCGCGGTTTGGAAGTCACTATGTTTATTTCTGATGTGTGATAAGATATTTTTTTTTATTTATACACACAAGCTGGGGTGTGTATAAATTTTATTTATACACACGAGGTGGGGAGTGGCGAGAGGGTTCACCAGAGAGAGTGGGGAGCAGAACAGGCAGATCAGAAATACACTGCTGAGGGGAGCAGCGGGCGAGGCAGGAGAGGTCTGCCGCACCATGTGGGATTCTCCCGGGCCGGGTGTCGAACTCGCGTCGCCGCTGCCGACAGCTCCACAGCGCAGCGCTCAACCGCCGCGCCACCGGGGAGGCCCCGTGATAAGATATTCTTATCGCAATTACTTTCATGGACCGGGCTCGGCCTGCATCCTCAGCCAGTTCTTAGCTTAGATTAATCTCAGCTCAGCATTGTGATACGTGTCCTGGCAAACCGAGGCTGCATCTTGGGGATTGTTTGACTAAATATCACACAAAAACTAATGACAGAGTGTAATATTTAACAGATTTTGTTGTATTCAATGTAAAAATAAATTGGTGAAATTTTATTATTTGTGTACGTTTGTTTGAGTATAACATGATTTCAAAGTACCTGTGAAACACTTCCCTGATATAGCGGAAATTGTCTCAAGTGGCTGGTTCGCCCACGCGAAAAAAGCCTCAAGTGCAAAGGGTTAATGAATGTGGAAGGAATGTCCGCAGAAAGTCACTTCTGTTACTGACTTGAAGAGCATGAGAAATAAACTATATGGATCTCAGGAACCCTCTGTTACAATGTACTAAGATGGTCGCATTGCCTTGCTGGTATCTCCTGAAATCCATAGCTATGCCGAACAAGGGAGAACTGTTAGGCCAGTGCAAGCTGAGGGACAATCACAAAATACCTGAGCAGTTCTATGAAATACTATCAAGGTCGTGAGATAGAATCACCGATAGTGTGACAGTGGGAGCAGCCTGAGGAAGCCAGAGGCTAAATGTATGGTGGGGTCCCGGACTCGGTGCTGGACAGAGAGCGCATTCGTGGAAAACTGGGAAATCCAGTTTGTAGTTTGGTGTTATCCCAGTGGCTATGCAAGACGTTAGCATCGGGGGAAGCTCTGTATGAGGATTTTATTTGAATGATCCCTTTTTAGTAAATGTCTTTTCTAAATCTATTGCTTTAGGGTGTGACTAGAGAGAGAGATAAAATATAAAGTTCTAAGAGAAAACTAATAGTCTAAATATTATTTTTTAATTTCTCAATGTATGAATATGGTCTATGAAAGGAAAAACGGTATTTTGAGGCATTTCTTGATATTATGAGTTCTTAGAATATTCTTCTGAAGAAAACTGCAAGAGTATTCAATGATTTTGTTGCATATATGAGGGATGATTGCAGAAATTAGTTTAACTCTGTGTTTAACATAAACACAAACATTTGGGTTTTTGCCTTTACATTATTTCAACACCAATATTTTTAGTATGATTTTTCTCCATTACAAGAATGTAAGCTTTCAACTGAGTGAGTCATAAAAAGTTTTCTGAATGAATTAATTCAAATCTCAGATGTTGCAATTTAATAGTTTAAAATCTTTAGATCAGCTTAGAGCAAATGCTAAAAATGTTTTGGACAAAGAGGAAAGGCATTTAGATAAATCTTAAGCAAGTGAACACATTATCCAACTCTTAAAACTTTGGAACCAAAAACCGGTAAGAAACTACTCAATCAATTTTATTATATTAAGGTGCATAAAGAGTTTTCAAGAAGAGAAAAAAGAAATCTGCCTGCAGTGTCCACCTGAATTTGCTCAATTCAAATGCACGAGGGGAGCATTTGAAGGCGATGTACTTAATCATCAGGGAAAATAAGAGGCACCCCTGGTGCACCAGTGGGAGCCCACCTCCACCCAAGGGGGGCAGGGAGAGGAGCAAAGAGCTGTCCCTTCCTCACATCGGACCATTTTAACTACCTGCAAGAGTCACAGTGGACTTTGATGCAAATTTCAATACCTTATAGGCATTCGACAGCTGCTTAATGAGTTGAATTGGCCTTTCGCCAGAGAAGACTGTGTTAGGGCTATGGTATGGAATAAAGTCAATTTCTTCTTTAGCAGAATAACATTAAATATTATTAGGAGAAAAGGCAATACATAGACTACTGTATTTTTTTTCTGCTGAGTATTGCTTATTGAACTGTAACTCTGTGTAAAGTGGTTTTCAAGGTAGGGGTTTATAGGAGATTTTCTCTGGGTCTTGTTTTTTCTCCTATTTGTTAGTGTTGTATTTTTTTTGTTGTTGTTTGTTTTTGTCTTGGGCAGGCAGTCATGCTTAAAATTATTCAGGTTGTTTTTTTTTTTAATCTAAAGACATAATTGTCCCTTGAAATCTGTTTAGCTGTTAACTGCCCTTTGTCGTGAACATAATTTACAAATAAACATATTAGAGAAATCCTGGAAATACAAGCAGAAAACACAAAAAGCAGGTGAATTCTCCTTTTGGCTTACCAGTGTTCCTGCATCATAAAAAGGTACTATCCTTTTTGCTTGGTTTTCCCATTTATATATTTTTTAGATTTTTAAAATTTATTTTATTTTTGCATAGAAGAGTTGGGGCATAGGCCAGAGGTGCAGGGGGTGAGAGGATTTACCAGAGACAGAGTGGGAAGCAGAATAGGCGGATCCACTGAAGTACACTGCTGAGGGGAGCAGCGGGGAGACAGGAGAGGTCTGCTGAGCCATGTGGGAAGCTCCCTGGCCAGGGATCTAACTCAGCCTATAGTGGTAATGGCACTGAGACTTAACCCCTAGGCCGCCAGGGAGGCCTCAGCTTTCTTGTTTTTAATTGAGTCAGTACTATCTATCGCAAACACACAGAGAGGAATAATTGACTTATTTGTAAGAACAGGATTTTTAAGGATCTGGAGTCTGTCTCAGATGATATCAATGGATTTGACCAGTTGCATTGTGAATTCTTTATATTTTTCAGAGAGGAGATCTATTTCAATTTGAGTAAGGAAAATTGGTTTCTGATTTTTCAGATTCCTAATAAAAGAATTTAAATGGACCCTCTTATTCTAGCTCTACAAAACAACTGTAAATGTCTTCTCTCTCCTAAATGAATAAAATCCACCATATATTGGACTTCTGTTAACTAGGCATTGTATTTCCACCTTTGCTATCATTCTTCACTTTCCTCTTAACCTCCCTTTGTATATTACTGTTATTAAGAGGACTGAAGGGTACCCCAGGACCCCCAAACTTTCTCGCTCCAAAGGGGTCTGACCATCCATGCTCACGAGGACAAGGCATATTTAGTGTCAAAGATCTTTACCAGAACTAGTGTGCATGGAGAGAGAAGAAAGGATAATAGTTTTCCAACAAGACACCCCACGTTACCCATCGCCTTCTGAGTAAATGCCCAAACAAACAGGGTTTGCTGGAAGCAGGGCCTCTGAGGTTAACAACTTGCCACAAGCCTAAGGCACCTTCTGCCAGGAACCACAGCAAGGGTGCAGAAGGGGCAGGCGAGTCTGGGAAGAAAGGAGCAAAATCAAAGTCCAAGTCAAGATAATGGCTGCCGCTATCTGCCTCCCCACGTGTCTCTCCCACGTGTCTCCCCCATTCCCCCCAAGTCCCCGGTGCAAGTGGGAAGCAGAGAAGCAGACACGCCCTTCTCTCCACCTGTCACTCTCCTCGGGCCCGCCTGCCGTCCGTGTGAAAGAGCTTCACCTGGTGCTCAGCTGCACCCCTCTGCCTGTGGGGGCTGGAAACATGGTGCCTCCCCCTTTCATAGAGATGCCTGTTACATGATTAACAAATCCCGCTCTCAAAATCATCAGTTATGTCTACCTCTGTTTCGCAGACAGATGATGTTGCTACTCAGAACCATGAGGTAAGTGAAAAAATCCTGTCAGAGGATAAACTCAGAACAATGTAAAAAATCTTATTTTTATGTGTTTGGGCAGAGTGAGTGTGCTGGTCCCTTCCGTTATAGGGAGAAGCCACCATTTTTTTTTAAAGATTTATTTTTATTTTTGCATACAAGCTGGGGTGCAGGCCAGAGATGTGAGGCGGTGAGAGGGTTCACCAGAGACAGAGTGGGGAGCAGAACAGGCAGATCAACGCAAACACACTGCTGAGGGGAGCAGTGGGCGAGGCAGGAGAGGTCTGCTGTGCCATAGGGGAATCTCCCCAGCTGGGCATTGAACTCGTGCCGCAGCCACGGACAGCTCCACAGTGCTGTGCTAACCTGTTGCGCCACCAGGGAGGCCCAGGAGGCGCCATTTTTATTGGGCAAAGCAGAAAATCAAAACACAGAGTGCAAATTACTGTCACCCAAGGGTGCAGATGTTGAATTCTGAAACAACACAGGGGAAGGAAGGAGGAAAGACACTTCACACCAAGTCACCCAGCAAAGTTTCGGAGGGAAAATGTGGTGTGTTCACTGGCAACTCTTGCTCTACGTGTAGTTGTGACGAAGAGGTTAACAGGAAGAGCAAAACAAACAGATTTAATCAGGAGACAAGAGGCCCAGCACTTCCTTCACCAGGAGAAAGGCAAGGGGCGCTGGGACAGGCCTGGTTTACTGTGGGCCTTAAAGTCAGTCGATGTGCTTGTTTATGCTCGGTTTTAAATTTTCAGTAGGAGCTGATTTTTAAAATGAAAACAGTCTATTTATATTTATTTATTCATGAGAATCCTAAAGGGACAACAGCAAGATGCTCACAGTTAAAGGAATGTGTGTATCTAGGGTGTGACATCCTAAACAACATGGCTCTATTTGCATGAAGCTTATTAAGTCAATTTTACAGACATGTGGGCTAGGACTTTGGTATTTAATTCCTTCTGATCTTCCACCTGGTAAATTTCATGTCCCACTGTGCTTCTGGCAATTTATTTTTAACATTGTATTTGTTTGGACATCATTAAAAAGGAAAATAGCCTCCTCCTGTCCTAAGGTGCAGAAGAGCATTTCACGCGATTCAAACAAATTCACATACTCAGCTCTTTTGTCCCACCGTCAAACCAAGTTGGAGATACGGTCTATGCAGGAAGTCTAAGAATACTTAGCATTAGGGAGTCCCTGCAATTGTTTGCTGCTGAGGGAGACCCCATGCGACATGTCTTACACCCACAAAAGGTAAATGGGGGAGTCGGCTGGGGGCTGCTGGCATCTGGGAAGTGCTGGCTGGAGCTGGGCACTGCAGTGCTGACCTCGTGGGTTTCCAGAACAACATGGAAGATGAGAAAATAAGGTCAAATAAGGCCCATAAAAAGGAAATGGGGAGGGTTCCAGGACATCCAAAATCTAGCCCAGGAAAGAGCACCGTGCCTGAACCCAGCATCCCCTTTCCGTGGTAAGAAGATGACAAAGGTGAGGGAGAAGCTCTGCCCCGAGCTGATGACAGAGGGACACACACAGTGCAGAGAGAAGAGCTGATGCAGCCAACTCGCCCATCAAGGCGAGATTCCGACGGGTAAGTATCAGTGACCTGCCGCAGTCGCAGGTGAGAGGTCACTTCCCCTCCCCCATACCATTAAAATGAAAGTCAGGCATAGACTGAATCCTGTCAAGCTACAGACAGAAGGCTCTAGGAGCCAGCAGGTTTGACACAAGCACATAAGCCCTCTGTCCTGTCGAAAGCACCCTTAGGTCTTCGGGAAAAAATCTTGAAATGAAAAGTTTATCTCAAGACAAAGTGACACTAATCCAGCCCATGATGCCGGTCACGTGACCCTGCGCTCTGCACTCCTGCCTCAACACAGGCTCTCTCATGCATGCGGCATAAAGAAACCACACAAAGGAACAGACAAAGTTAACCCGAAAAACCCTTGAAATCTGACTGCAGAACTGAAGTTACCAGACACGGAGGATGGAGGAGGGTACAGTCAGCTGGGGTGGAGGATACTGTGGAGGGGGTCAAATGTGGTGGCATGCATCTGAAAGGGTGTGCGCCTGTACCCCTAAATTATAGAGAGTGCTGTAAACCAGCATTACCTCAACAAGAAAGAACATGATGCATTTAGAAATGCATTAAAAAGAAGGAATGAGATCTGTGAGGTCAGTTGTGTGGAGTTGGGTGAAGGGCTCAGCTAGTTCCTGTGAGCCCGTCACACACTCTAGTCTGCAGAGTTCAGTGAACCCACAGATCATCAACACCATTCATTTCACCCAAGAGAGCTAGTCACTAAGATCTGTTACACGCTTTTAGAAAATTATGATACTGAATATTCATAACTATAGCTGAAGCTTGCAGCGGCCACAAGTGGAATTTGTCCTTTTGATTAAATGCCAGCTAACCTCTCCTGAAGGGAGCACTAATTAGGGAATCCAATCACACTTTGTGAATAAAGTTACATGAACACTGCTACATGGAGAAACACGTCCATGATATAAGCGATTGCCCAAGATTTGGACGAGATTTATTATCTGTAAGTCCATTCAAACTATTCACCAGCTCTTCCTATTGGTCTCTAGTATAGGTAGTCTAATGTACTACCATATAGAACTCTAAGAACTTAAAACTCAAAGTAAACAATACTGACTTTAAGAATATAAACCAACTAAGAATCTAGCCCAACTATTCATTCGCTATGTCTCATCCATTCATACTTCCTTGAGAAAGCAAGACTGGGGCATTGAGAAAAGAATGTAAACTTTGCGGTTTCAGGTCTTACGTCTAGGTCTTTTATCCATTTTGAGTTGGTTTTTGTGCAGGGTGTGAGGCAGTAGTCTAGCTTCATTTTTTTGCATGTGGCTGTCCAATTTTCCCAGCACCATTTATTGATTTATTGTTCCACTGTATTTTCTTTGCTCCTTTGTCAAAGATTAGTTGTTCATAGATGTGCGGCTTTAATTCTGGGTATTCTATTCAGTTCCATTGGTCCTTGTGTCTGTTTTTGTTCCAGTACCATGCTGTTTTAGTTATTACGCTTTGTAGTATAGTTTGAAATCAGGGAGTGAAATTCCTCCGTTTTCTTTCTTTTTAGTCAGGAGGGCTTTAGCTATACGGGTTTTTTTGTGGTTCCATATGAATTTCATCAGCATTTGATCTATTTCTTTGAAGAATATCATTGAGATTTTCATTGGAATAGCATTGAATCTGTAAATTGCTTTTGGGAGTACTGCCATTTTGATACTGTTAATCCTGCCAATCCATGAGCAGGGGATGTCTTTCCATTTTCTTGTGTCTTCTTGTATTTCTTTCAACAGTGTTTTATAGTTTTCTTTGTATAAGTCTTTTACGTCTTTTGTTAGATTTATTCCCAGATATTTGATTTTTTTGGTTTCGATTTTGAAGGGGATAGATTTCTTAATTTCTTCTTCTTCAGACTAGGTGTTTGCATATAGGAAGGCTACTGATTTTTGTGCTTTGATTTTGTATCCTGCTACTTTACTGAACTGGTCTATACTTTTGAGTAGTTTTTCTATGGAGTTTTTAGGGTTTTGTATATATATTACCATATCGTTTGCAAACAGAGACAGTTTAATTTCTTCTTTTCCTATTTGGATTCCTTGAATGTCTTTCTCTTGTCTTATTGCTCTGGCGAGGACTTCCAGTATTATATTGAAAAGCAATGGTGAGAGTGGACATCCTTGCCTTGTTCCTGATCTTAGTGGAAAGGCCTTTAGCTTCTCACCATTGAGGATAATGTTGGGTGTGAGTTTGTCATATATGGCTTTTATTATGTTGAGGTATGTTACTTCTATCCCAAGGATTTCAAGGGCTTTTATCATAAATGGATGTTGCACTTTGTCAAATGCTTTCTCAGCATCTATTGATATGAAACCATAAAATTTTAGAAGAAAATAGGCAAAACTCTACACAACATTCATCTCAGCAAAATCTTTAATGACACACCCCCAAAGTGAAGGAAGTGAAGGACAAGATAAACAGATGGGATTACATCAAAATAAAAAGCTTCTATACAGCAAAAGAGACGTTAACCAAAAAAACAGACACCCTACCAACTGGGAAAAGATCTTTGTACACAATACATCCAATAAAGGACTGATAACAAAAATTTACAAGGAACTCACACAACTCAACAAAAACAAAACCAATAACCCAGTCAAAAAATGGGCAGAAGAGCTCAAAAGGCACTTCTCCAAAGAAGAAAAGCAAATGGTCAACAGATACATGAAAAAATGCTCAACATCACTTATAATAAAGGAAATGCAAATCAAAACCACTATGAGATACCACCTCACACCTGTAAGGATGGCACACATTAAAAATATAGACAACAACAAATGCTGGAAAGGATGTGGAGAAAAAGGAACTCTTTTACACTGCTGGTGGGAATGTGAACTGGTCCAACCACTATGGAAAGCTGTATGGTGATTCCTCAAACTGCTAAACATGGAGCTTCCATACGACCCAGCAATACCACTTTTGGGAATCTACCCAAAGGACACAAAAACACTAATCCAAAAGGATACATTTACCCGTATGTTCATTGTGGCACTGTTCACAATAGCAAAGGTATGGAAGCAACCCAGATGTCCAAAAATAGATTATTAGATCAAGAAGATGTGGTACATATACACAATGGAATACTATTCAGCATTCAAAGAAGATAAGCACATGTAATTTGCAGCGACATGGATGGAATTAGAGGGGATCATACT
>PVIJ01015160.1:0-37600 GCA_004024925.1 Scalopus aquaticus
TTCTTGGATAAGTCCAAATCACGAACCAGGCCATTTAGCTCTTCCTGTGTTAGTCTGTGTGGGGTTGATGATGCACCACAGTGAAAATCTGGACCACTGCATGCTGATGGAACAGGAGAAGAACAGGTCGGCTCACTCTTGTCCTCATCAGATGAATCAAGAGAATATTCTGCTGGAGGTTCTGGAATAGGAAGTCCCTTACCATGTGGAACTGGCCTCAATGCAGACGGAATGTTTGGGTAGGCTCTTCTCGACTTCTTTTGCTTCGTTATTCTGCCGGAAAGAGGAGGAGCCAGGCAGAAGTAACAGTCTTTTATGTGGCTGCTTGGCTCTCTCCACACCATGGGGACTGCAGACGGCATGGATGGTCTTTTGCCATTTAACCACTGTGAAAGCTGTGTTGTACATGTAGTACAGCATATCTGCGGGGCCCAAGGCTTATCTTGTTCACCAACCTTGCATCCGAAATAAAGATGATAAGCCTTCTTCACTGAGAAGTGATCCTTTTTTTCTGGTTGGCATTTGTTGCTTCCCCACAAATAGAGCAGAAATTGTCCACGCTATTAATGCACTTTCGAGGCCTGACTGTTCTGTATTATGCCTAAATGGATAAAATAATAACAGTTCTATGAAACAGTAGCTTAAACTGTCTCACACAATGTCTGAAATATTTTCAATGCTCAACCTTTCCGACAGGGCTTTATCTAGTGCACTGCTAACGTCAGCTTACTTCAGCAGCCGCCTGGCAGTAGTATTGCATTGCATCAGAAAATGATGCAGTCAACTCTGGATGATGTGTGCATGATGGTGTTATGCAATGCGATGCAATATTACATCATTCCAGGCTGATTTAGGATGTTGTTGCAGTCTACTGGATAAATTTACACGGTGAAACATATAAAATGAATTATATGAAATATCTTCAAAACGAGAGCTAATAAAAAATTTTCAGGGTTATATTCATGTTCAGCACACCAAGATACTACAGATTAGGGCCTTTTAAGTCAGTAACGATCTCACTGTTGACCAGTGTTATTGTTCAACTTCTTTTTCACTTGTTCTCATCAGATGATGCTTGTTTGATTATTTGACCGCCTAGCATAACCCAGAGAGCTACAGGATGGTTTCCTTCACACCCCAACAGTTGGGTGTTTCTATGTTTTGTCATAACAAATAGCATTGTAATTATTATCCTTATATATTTTAGCAATTATGCAATTATGTCTATTCAAATAGTCCTTGAGATTAAATTGTTTTCTTTCTCTTTTTCGCCACCATGTAAGTTAAATTTCTAGTACTTATTTTTAGAAAAAATTATTTTGATACTGTTAAATGCTTTGAAGCAAAGAATAAAAACGCCATACACTAATTGTATGATAAATGTAATGTGTATATAATGAAGACAGGCATTTATTTTAATTACCCCAATTTTGGCAGATGTCCCTTCTGCTTTCATTTGTCAATTAGTTACATTACTGATGATGGTGTTTTTGAACAGAGCATAATTTAGCCTCATCAGCCTCACCAAAAGGAGTCAAAAGCAGAATTACTATTTTTAGTTATTTCTCTTGTGTCATTTCTTCTCTTTGTCATAAATGAAATGTATGTATGAAATGTACTTAACTCTTTTAGTTTTGGGTGTACTGCCATGTGCTATGTATTAAATGATTATTTTGCGGTGGTGAAATACTGAAAACTGCCTCCTTCTGTCCAAGCTTTGTTGAGACTGAGATATTTGAAAGAATTCATTTTAATGACATAATATGTTAATTGAAGTTTGCTTTTTTAAGGGTTCAAGTAATTTGACCATTTTAATGGAAGTTCTAGACCAATATTAGTCACGTCCTACAGTATTCACTTTCCATTCTGAGTAACCAGAAACAATAGCTTAAGACGACACCCATTTGTGACCTCACAGTGCGTGTGCTGGGGGGCAGGGGGTAGCTGTTGTCAGGAGTCCAGGCTCCAGGGTTGGGTTGGCTGGGTTGTCTGCTCAGGTGTTTCCAAGCTGCCATCCATCAAGAGGGTGGAGATCATGGAGAGCGCCTAGAGTTCTGCCATCTCCGCAGACCCTACTGTATTTCATTTAGCGAGTTTTTTAAAATGCAGGAACAGTATTGCGACTAGCCATTCTGTGCCCTGCTGTTACAATAGAACATGGTTCGCTATCAGCTTTTGAGTTATGGTGACAATCAGTTCTTCTGCCTCTGCCGTTTTGTCTCTCCTTTAGGTTTGGTTTCCAGAGGGCTGAATTTACTACAGTGAATTTACTAGAGATAAGTAAGACATTCTTGTTCGGAAGCTGGTAGAAAGTGTCTGCTTCCTGTCACCCTGTTTCTCTAAACCCTTTATGTTGTTTTCTCTCCCCATCTCTAATCTTGCCTGGTGGTGGCCTCGGGGTCGGTAAAATAAAATTAAACGCGGAACACAGAGTGTCATCTCTCGGTCATAAGCAGAAATTACTTCAAACATGCTCTTATAAAACAGGAGAATTCTGTTGTCTGGGGACAGGGAGAAATTCCCCCACCCCTCTGGGGTCTTCTTGGGTTGATGAGCAAACAAATTAGTATCAGACAGATTAGTAGGGAAAAACAGAGTACCTTTCACGGCACATGGACATTGGACATGGCTGAAAATTCTAGAGTGAATGGGACAGACAGGTTTTCTATCCAGAACTGAGGAATGGGATGAGGGGCTGGGGTACAGGGAGAGAAGAAGGGGTCTCGTGATGAGGGAGGGGATTTCTTCATATGATAGGACCTTGCCTTTAGATGTTTGCCCTGGTTTAAGATACGTTTAGTGAGTCTGGAGATGACACTACATCTCAGTGATCTGTATTATTGAAGTTATAGTAACATAGCTATGGAGGCCCAGCCATTGCTTGACCAGCGTTCCGCATGGCAAGACGACAAACATTGGCAAGAGCCTGCTCCGGACATGCCGGCAAAAGCCTGGCAGAACATTTTTAGGGCGGCCAATGCTATAGTTTCTCATGTGAGATGCAGGAAAATAAATGCTAGTAAATGAAAATGGTGTAGCATGATGTGGTATACCATTTTTCATGCACGGGTTTCTGAAATAATTTCTATTAAGTGTAATACGCAGGGTTGATTCATATTGATGGTGTAAAAACACATTTGCCCTAGAAATGGGAGTGTCTTGGGGTTTAGCATTTTTGGAGAGTGGCCACAGATTTGCTTTAAAAATGTGCATACCTTTTGATTGAATAATTGAACATGGGAGTTTATCCTAAGGAAATCATCAGTTATCCAACAGAAGAATTGTGTCCAAGTGTTTCTTTTTCATCATGAAACAAATTAAAAGGTGATGGAACTAAAATGTCTAATATATAATGATCAAATGAAATTATATGTTGTGATATTTTAAAGTCATGAAAATAGGCGTTTAAAGACTATTTCATTGCAAAGGACAGCGTTCATAATTTCACTGAGTCAGATTTTTCAACCTGGGGAGGTACTGCATGCACTCACCATCCCCAGGAGGCATTAAGCATTGTCCATAGGCATCTTTGGGTGTCATAACTAAGAGACAGGGGTGCTCCGGGCACATAGTGGGTAGAGACCAGAGACACTGCTAATCCTCCTACAGTGCACAGGTCAAAGAATTACCCAGCTTAGGGGCCTCCCCGGTGGCGCAGCGGTTAAGCCCTGTGCTGTGGAGCTGTCGGCAGCAGCGACACAAGTTCGACGCCCGGCCGCGGAGAATCCCACATGGCGCGGCAGACCTCTCCTGCCTTGCCCGCTGCTCCCCTCAGCAGTGTATTTCTGATCTGCCTGTTCTGCTACCCGCTCTGTCTCTGGTGAACCCTCTTGCCGCCCCACACCTCTGGCCTGTACCCCAGCTTGGATGTATAAATAAAAAATAAATCTTTAAAAAAAAAAAAAAAGAATTACCCAGCTTAGTAGCCAATAGTGCTGGACAGGAATGCTGAGATTGAGAAAGTTTGCACTCAGTGAAAGTGGGCTGTGAGCCTGTTGTAAATATGATTCCAGTCTAGTAAACAGAAGTTCTATTTCCTAGCTCTCTCTCTATCTTTACAGGCTAAGCGCTCACTCCTTATCTTGTAAGTTTAAACAAAAAACATTTTATTTAGAAGTTGATGCTGAGTGGATAGTGGCCTGGAGTGAAATTGTAAATCCACAAACCCTTTCGCTTCGCCTTCCTTCTCTCTCCCTGTTCATCTAGAATCTGTTTTAAAATTTTGTGTTTTGTTGTCATGACTCTCCGGGGTAGCTCTGTGTCTTTTGTGTTTACATGTAGTGAGCAAAGATTACATATGTAATCTAATATGCTATTTATCCAAATTGGTCATTGCACATTCTTTTCTGATTCCTTACTATTTGGGAATAATAGCTGTTCATATACTTTGCTGCATAATATTTGCTCTGTGCCTTGCTTAATCTTGTGTGGTGGAGAAGATTATTATGCCCATTTTAGAGATGATGAAAGTAAGAAATAGAAAGATGTCATTCATCAATTAGGAAGAGATGAGACCAGAATGGCCCAGTGGGCTCCTATAATTCAAAGAAAAGACTTGAAGAAGCAAACAAAAACAGGAGAAAAATTAAATTATGCTTAATTTATGTTCACCACATGTCAAAAGCAGGTAGTATTTTTTTTTTTACTGAAAAAACGAAGATTTCACATTCTTATAGTAAAATAAATGCAATGCTAGGGAAGTTTGTTTTAAAATATCTCGATAAAAATAGTTTACTTGTTTTCATGACTTCTGTGTTTCATTGCATTAAGTAACTTTTTGTTTATCATAAAACTCAAAGTCTAACATGTATGTGTTAAAAGTCAAGGCATGTTGAGTAGACAGATGAGGGAGATCTCATTGAAGCCTATTTTGGTCTAATTTAAGGACACTGAGGTCTTAACTCAGAAAGATGAGAAAAACACAATTTGTATCTGAAAGCATTTAGAAGCAGCTAATAAACAAGTCCCTATTAAGTCTTTAATATTCTCACAAATTTTTAATTAGAAAAATAAAACTTGTCAGAAAAATCCAAAGAATGCAACCATCAAGATAACACACAGTTCCGCTTGCTGCACTCATCCCGCCCCTCTTATTCCCCTGTGAAATTGCTGTTTCCGCACAACCTCTGTGTCTGCACGGACACCCTCTACCCGGTTTTTCCTTTTTTACTTGGCTTTAATAGATTCATTCTGAGAGGCCTGTTTTATTCACTTTACAATGTATTAGGGTTATTTGTCTTAGTACATAAAAATCTTTTTCACTTTTTTGTAACTTTATGACATTCTGACTTATGTATTTAACAAATTTAATCATTCATACAGATTATTTTGGCAAGAAAGACTATTCTTTTCAATATTAAATCTTCTCTTGCAGGAAGTTTCTCCTTTGATGCAATCTTTTAAAGTATACTTCAGTTATATTTTGTAATTTTGTACATGTACATCTTCCACATTTCTTTTTTAAGTTTATCCCGGGTTTGCTAGTATTTGTTTATTATTTTTTTATCCTGGGTTTGCTAGTATTTGTTTATTATTTTTGTTCATGTAGATGAGTGTGCGAGTGGATGCAGGGACGTGTGGAGAAGAAGATGTTGTATTGTGGTCAGTCTCCCCTGCGGGGTCAGACAGGCTTTCTCTGAGATTCCAGATCAGGCTTTCCTAGTACACGTCACCTTGATGTATGAAGCCTGGTCAACGAAGGGGACCCACATTCAGGGACATGTCCAGAAACATTTATTTATTTTTTATCAGAGAATCTTACCTCAAGTCAGGGCCAGCATCTTGTGGCCCTAGTCATGTAGAGTCATCACCTTTTTATCACGTGAGACCCCCCCCCTTCTCTTCTTGATGCCCCATGTCCATTAGCACAGGATGTAAACCCTGGATTTCCCCATTTTGTTTTAGAATTTACGGCCATGTAAACTTCCCGGATGCATGTTTTTCACGGCAGTCTTTTTCCTTCTCCTAATCGGTCAGCCTCAGAAGACCCCAGAGGAGTGGAAGAATTTTCTCCTGTCCTGTCAGTGCTATTGTGAAGAAACCCTGCTTTTCCCACCTCCCCCCATTACATTTTCTCTTTTGTTATTAGTGTATTGGAACAGTGTGCTCTTGTCAGGGTTTCTATCTCACCACGTTACTGATTTTTCTTATTAGTTTTACTGGTTTTGCCATTGAGTCACTATGATTTTCTAGGATGAAAAATGTGGCAGAAGGTTATGACAGAAATATTCAGGATAGCCTTTTCTGTTACTTCCCAGTATTTCTCCTGATTATGTTCTTAGAGATTACACCCGGGAGGACCTCTAGTCTAATGCTGGTTACTCACGATGACAAAGCCAAGAGTCTTTGTCTCATTCGTGGCTTTATTGGAATGCTCTTAATGTTTTACCCACAAGAAGGAAGTTTTCTGGTAGATATTTTTATTCATGTTGAAAGTTTCCCACCATTCCTTCTTTATTTAGTTTCTTTTTAAAGAACAGATATTAAAGTTTATCAAATACTTTTTATTTTCTATTGAAAATATAGTATGTTTTTCTGTTGTAAAAGAGCAATGTAGTGACATCCATTCATACATTTTATTTATAGTGATTCAGTTATGGGAAAACCAAATCTACTGAATGAAGTTTCTAATATTTTACCTAATCACCTTGTATATGCAGTAATAAGTGATCAGTACTCCTAATTTTGTGCTGTTCAGTTTCAGAGGTGATTGGCCTAGTAAAAAGAGAAAAAATGTATCTTTGCCTACTTCCTGGGCTACTTCAAATAATAGATGCATATGCTCTTTGCCTCTTTGTTAGAATTTTTCTCTAAAACCATCTATGCCTTAGTGCGGTTGATTGACTCACTTCTCAAATTCTTCTTATATATTAGACAATTTCCATGATCTGTATCTCCTTAGACTTATTTTTTGCTTAATACTTTCATGCAAAACTATTCAGTTCATCAAGATTTGCAAGTTTATCAATGCCATGTATGGTGATAAACTAAACGGATTTACTATCGTTTTAAAAAAAGGCATTTCAATTGCAACAAGACAATTACACGGATGATGATGTCTGTTTATATCATAGCGCCGTTTTAGTTAGCACAGCAAGCCCCGAGTCTCATGTATTTGAGTAAGGACTGATCAAAGATCAGGATGTATGATTAGCTTAGCTTTCTCCCTACTTTATATCTGTCTGGCAGACCCTATTATTTTCTGAACATTCACATATTCCAGACATTTTCCCAGATGCTTTATATATATTATCTTTTCAGGGCACAGGGGGAAATTCCTCTACTCTATCTGAAATCTTCTGAGACTGGACAAGCAAATTAACATCAAACATATTAGTAGGAAAAAATTAATAGCATACATATGGAGAATTTACATAGTTGTAAGTTCTAAAGAAAAATGGAGCAGACTGGAGGCATTTTTCTTGTGTTTAAGGACCTAGGGCATCAAGAAGAGAGAAAGTGGGAGACTTCACATGACCTGGAATACTAAGTAAAGATGAGATTCGCAGATAGAGAAGACATATTTACAGATAAACCTATAACTAAATGAGACACCCCCCAAAACTATATTCTTCTAGGTTCCTCTATATTCTTAAAAAAGGAGAACAGTAATGATAATTGACCTCTGGAGGTTCCCAGGATCTCTACTGACTGTTAGTTCCCCTTATCGAGGTGACATTATTGGGAGAGATCTACTCTGGGCAATATGAGAAAAGCCTATCTGAGCCTTTGGGGGTGACTGATCTAAAAGTCTCATTTCATCTTCTATAGAAACTTGAAAAGTGACAAAGGAGTTTGTTGAATTGCGGATGGTAGTGCGCACATGGGATCATTTAGCAGTGAGTATGTGGGATCAGTCTCCCCAAAAGGGTCAGATAGGCTTTTCTAATGCCCAGAATAGGCCTCTTGTCACCTTGAAAGTGTTCTAGGAATTTCATCTTTACTCTCAGAGTAAGGACGAGGTCACCCTTCTCCCTGTCTGCCATGTAAAGTCTCCCCCCTCTCTTCTTGACACTCTAGGTCCCAAAATTGTGGGATAACTATTCCTGGTCTGGCCCATTATTCTTTAGAATTCACAACCATGTCAGTTCTCCATACATACATTATGAAATTGTTTTTCTTTTGCTGATCAGTCTGGTGCTCTACTAGTCTAGTCAAGAAGAACTCAGAAGGGTACAGGATGATTTCCTCTGTGCCTCACAACCCAAAGAAGTGGTAAGAATTAGGGTTTAAATACCAACAAAGGAAAGGGGGCTTGTGGCTTCTGGGTGGGAGAGGCAAATGAAGGCAAGCTGATTTAGAAAGTAATAGTAAACGTGCGCCTCTTGGTAGGGTTTGTTATGCAGTTTTACATTGGAGCCTTTTCCCCAAAGAGGAGTTGTTAGGAGTCTCCTTTTCCTCACTAGGGAAAGGGAGACAGCTCCATAAATGGGAATTTCCTCTCAAGGAATTTGCAGATTTCCCAAATGAAAACATATGATATTATTTAAAGCTTTGGTTGGTTCTCAGTGGCCTTTAACTAAAAATAACCCATATACTAAAGACATATTTTGGGGTGGCATAACCTGGTACTCAGCACCAGGACCATGGACACATTTGAACTGAGATGAAACTTTTCAGAGATCTAGTGACAAAAGTATAATCCCAGAATACATCTTCCTGGGCTTATTTAAAGCCTGACAGGTGCCTGGCCAATAGATGTTTATGAATTTGTGAATGTCTGGTCAGGTGTCTCTCTAGAGTAGAATAAAAGTATATTTAAGTCTGTCACTGAACATGCTTGAATGTGGAGCTTTGGAAGTGTTGATGTTGAGAGGGAGAAGCAGTGAGCCTAATCTATGCAAGAATAAGAAATCCAGCATCCACCTTAGTAGTTGATTTCTCCAGTGCTTTAAAAATAGTGAAAATAGACCACAGGAATCCCTGACTATATCCTGGAAGAAAATTTATTGTAGGGCTTGATATAGTAATTAGTTGAACCCTAAAAGTTTAAAAATGTTCATTTCAGCGGATTAATGTAACTATTTTAAATAGAGACTACTAAAATGTTCTGTCTGGTTTAACAAAAATGAACTAATTTCTGGGGGAATGAATATGGTTTGAACCCTTCAAGTTAGTAATAAGTACACAGCATTCATATGGCTTTTAAATGTCAGTGTGCATAATTAATAATCTCCATTTACTCAATGAAGAGGAAGCAGTTAACATGAAAATAGAGCAATTAGGCTTCTGTAGTTTGTAAAAAGACATAAAGATTCCTATTTGCAAATACTGCTGAATTTAAAATCATTATCAATTGGCAAATTGAGTGGGTGTTATGCCTTTTAAGAGCCAGTGAATACTAGAAGGAATAAATCATTAAACCTTTAAACAAATTTCTGTACAAACTCCGGGTATTCTGGTTTATGCCTTTGAAACTGTTTCCCTTGACCAGTACTCGGCCTGTGAGAAGTTGGTGGCTGGAAATGTGTAGTGATTCATGGTGGTGAAAGGCAAGAAAAAGAGAGTGTGTCTCCAGCCAACTCCAGTGGCTGATGACAATTCCATATTGTCTTCAAGGGAACCAAGGCTTATTCAAATGCCTATTTCAGGACCTGGGACAGTTCCATTGAAATCAAGCAGGCTGGCAGCCTGGCTGGCTAGATGGATAGGCCTGGGTGTGTGATAACTATATTCCTCCTCCTTTCCTCTCCATCTCCATACCAACCCTTGAGGCTGCATATTCAAATGCAACTGTCTCTTCCTGCTTTCTATATTGCTGTAGCAGTATTACCTACTGTGGCTGCTCTTGTTTCTGCTTTTGGCTTTGTGGTTCAAGGCTTCCTTTGGTGATTCTTTTAAACAAAATAGACCCTGAAAAATATTACAGCAGGAGATGTGGACATAGACACATCTCACAGTTTGTCTTTAGTACTTGTGCCTTGAGGGATGGCTGTGTTTGCATCAAAGTAATTTTAATGTTTGTATGTTTCATAATGTAAATCTGTACCTTGAAAATATATGGGAGACTATTCTTTTTATTTTTTTCATCTATGTATCTCATGTGTGCCGTATTGCTAGTCTTACCTGTTGTTAAGTTCAGAAATCAGCTATAGTTGTTCAAATATAGAAATTTAGTCATATTCCTCCGCTGGGTGTTATATCACGTCGCAACCATTGGGTTAAACTCTGAGATGTTTCTTGTGTTTTAGAAACTTAAATCATTTGGTTGGGGCTCAAAATTAACCTGCTAGAAAACAATATCCTGCAATGAATTAAGTTTCCGCAGATTTCCAATTTTGCTGCTTTTTCCTGCTATTTTTATTAACTTAAATAAGTTGAATTTCCCTGCAAAGAATAGCAGTCACCCAAGATCCTTCTTTTAGGAGGTCTGCTCTAGTCATCTTCTGTCCCTGAAACTTACACCATGTAGTTTCAGAATCTTTGTCCATGTGTAAGAGTGAAGTGATGAGGCTTGGATGCCAGATTTGTAGGGGCGTTACCTAGAAAACAAATCAAATTCTAAGTCTGTTTTCTGTAATTGGCCAAAATTGGAGAGGAGCCCTGGAAATTTCACTTCCCAGGAATGCATCTTTATGTGATCATGGTGTGCACAGAAGCAATTGAAAGGATCTGTTAAAGAAATGTATCTGATAAGATATTCAGCATTTCTTTTCTGCTTTTTGCTCTTTAAACAACTTGGGTTCTGTTTGCCCTTTCACAAATAAAACTAGTTTGGGTTTGTTCTTAGGGAAAGAGAAATTTAATTATGAAATGTTTACATTTTTTAATTTTACATGTTTACATTTTTCTCTGATACTTGATGAAAAATAAAAAATGGGCTTCATATACTCTAGATCACCTAAGTTCTTGAAATAATGTTAAATCAATCTTTAAAATGCATTTAAAATTTTTTTTACAGATACAGTAGAAAGCAAGCAGTTTTGAAGAGAAAATATTATTGTGAAACTCAAACTCTAGTTCTTATAGTTTATAACTCCAGCTTCCTTAATAACAGCAAAGCAAACCACAAACATAGCTGTAGCCCTGAGATTTTAAAGACGCACGAGCCGTGGCAAGTTCATTGCCAGCGAACCTATTTCAAATAAGGAGGCAACCCCACACCCCTCCCCCCACTCCTCCAAGGACATTGAGACTGTCCATGTCCCAGAAGTGCCTATGTCCAGTCAGGACTGCCAGTGCCCACCCCCTCTGGCCTCGGTCACTCAAAGCTCAAAGCCAGACAGCAAGTAGAGTTTGTCTTACATAAGCGCACTGCAGTTCTGGCTGTCCAAGGTGCTGATCTGCTGACTCAACACAGCATGTCTTCCCCCCTCCTTCTCAGTGTTCTGTAGGTAGTGTTCTGTTAGCCCCCCATCCCCCAAAAGAAAAATATGAATGGCCTAGTCATGAATATGTTACCTCACTTGCCAAAGGGACTCTGCAGATGTGATGAAGTCAGAATCTCAAGATGGGAAATGCTCCTGGATTATCCGGGGGAGCCCATGTCATCCCAAGAAAAGTAGAAATTTCTGAAATTTTTCAGACTGGAGGAGACAACAGGGCAGGATTTTATTATTTTTTTAAATCCTGATCCTACACAGATACACAGACCAATTGTGTGGCAGTTATTATATCTGGTCTGTTTCACTTGTGTTGTTGGAACGTTAACTCGAGGCCATGGGTCAAGGCTGTGACCCAGTGTAGTTCCGCCGGCTGTAAAGAGATGGAGACCTGTTCCGGGGCCCCACCTGCAGCAGCAGTGCAGCCGTATAAATAGAGGTTGGGGGCGCGGGAGCTCCAGGGCTGATTCATCGCAGGATCCTCCTCACTCCTGGAAAAACCCAGCTCCGGTGACAGTGCGTCAGCATCGTTATCTCATAGAGAAGGTGGTCCTTTGGGCCAAAAAATAGGCATGGATTGTGGCACTGACTGTGTGAGTGTAATGAAACAGGCTTCCCAAAGCCGAGATACAATTGTAAAAAATCATTTAAAACTTGGGCCTTAAGCTCCCTGGATATTTGCGTTGTAAGACCCCTCAGTTCTGAGACCCAGAGGCAGTGGTATGTATGGTCATTCAGACATTTTAGGGGCGTGTGCCCTCTGGGTTTATTTTTGAGAGTCAATTTTTATCTTAAAAATTATTTGGCAGTATTTTGGCGAGATTGCGCAGGCGTCGCTAAGAAGATGGCCGAGCCGCCTGCCCAGGGCCCATAAATGGTGCTGACAGCCTGGGTCTCTGAGCCCTGCTGAGACCTAGTCAGGACTTGCCCTGGGGCAGCAGACCGGTTTCACTCCCCCCATCCCTCTCTTCACCCTCGCCCCCCTTTCTTCCCTCCGTACCTCCTCTTTCTCCCCCTTGCTTCTACCGTCCTCCCCCCACATTCGCCCCTCTGTCACTGCCTTGAACCCAGGCATTGGCACACAGGCCAGTGGGAGTGGTCTCCTAAATTGCACATCACACAAGCCAAGACATCTGACAGAACAGCTAATAACTTGACAGCTTTTATAAAACATTTTGGCCAAAATTTCCCTTGAGAGCATTGCACAGTCCTGTGAGCTGGATATGCATTCTTCATAGCTTACCCTTTCGTTAGCCTTGGCAAGGAAGGGCCAGGCTGGGCTGCCCAGCCAACAAGTGGCACCCTGAAAAGGATCCTGGGCTGCGAGGCTCTCTCCCCTGCCCTCCCCCTGCGGAATGAGGGCAAACAGGCCAGTACCTACAGCGGGACCCAACTGTGTCCACCTCTGTCCCACTCTCCGTAAACCTCCTTCATGCCTGGTGAAGACTTTCCAGGGGGGCCCATGGGGCAAGCGCCTGAGGCATCGAGGCGGGATTGCACGATGAACCCGGTTTCCTTGAACTCCCCGGCCCAGCAAACTCCCCAACATTAAGAGAAAGGGTGTAGTTTCCCATCACATCTGACATCATCCTCATCAGCATCTAATCATGTTTCACTGCACTGGCCGCTGAGACTTAGAGCTGGGAACAGCACCTTCATTTCTTTCCTGATATGCCGTGGAAACGGAGCGGTTTTTCGTTCATCGTGTCTGGGAAGTGCACACTCTTTATTAACAGGGGCGAATGGAAGATGCCTCCTCCTCATGAATTATACTGCTGCGGGATTCTCTCCCATCTCTGTTCTAATATTCATAAAGCATTTATCTGGGCTTACAGCAATTATTTTGTCACCCATACCCTATAGTGTCTGGGTAATTAGGTGTATAGTCAATGAACACGGCTTTCTGGACTATGTAATTAATCATGCTGCTGGAGAGCATTTTCTAGCATCCAACAATGCAGGGCTGACATGGACCAAACCTCCTGCCCGACTTCCCTTAATGTTATGTAATTCAAAGGGCATTTACAGAAAAGGCTGTGGTCAGCTAAAGTTGTAGACAGGAGAAATATTAGCTATGGGAGTTTTGTAGTTCTGAAATAATCTTTTAAATCATAAATTTGTTTTGTAATTTCAAGTATAGAGAGCACATTGCTGTAAACATGAATATACCCAGAGTTAAGCACATGACAGTTCTTTTTTATCTGCACCCAGTATTTCTTTTTAAAGCAATAGAACATAATAGATGCAGGGAATGCCTTCACCCCATTCCCCTCTCCTCTGCTGCAGAGATAACTGGCTTCCTGCGGTGGAGTGGGGTTCTTATCCAGGCTTTTGTACGTTTAATCTCCATGTATATATCCATCCTCCACAAATTTAGGGTATCTTTCAGAATGTATGTAAGTGGCTTTATATTGTTTCCTTTTGCAACATGTCTTTTCATTCAACACTTGAGTATTTGAGGTATATCCAAGTTGATATGCGTGGGTATTTTTTAAACAACTTTTCTAGTTGATTGTTCAAACAGCAAGATGTAGTTAGTGGACAACCTCTTGTTAATGGCCATTCACACTGCCTCCGCTTCTCTCTAGTACAAACAACTCCTGTGAACACTCTTGCATATGCTCCTTGCACACTTGTATGAGAATTTCTCTAGGGCCAGAATCTGAACTTTTTTTTTCTATAAAGGACTGGCAGTAAGCATTTTCAGCTTCGCAGCTGGAGGGCCCCTGTCACAACTGCGCAACTGTGCCCTGGTGTCGCAAAAGCAGCCATAGACAACTGTAACCAGGCCGGGAGGTATGTGTGCCAGAGAGACTGTACTTGCAGATGCTGACATGTGAATTTCACATCACTTTCCTATGTTGTTGTTCTTTCGATTCCCCCCCCCCGCAGCCATTTATAAATACTAGAATTCATTTCTAGCTCATGGGCCATATAAAAACTGAGCTGACTCAAGTTATGATTTGCTGACCCTGGCTCTAGGGACTCCATCTGGAAGTGGCCTCACTGTGCCAAGTAGTATGTGCCACTCCATTTTGACTTCCTATGCACATTTTCCAATAGCCTCGTCAACACTTGTTATTATCAGACTTCTTTCTTTTATCACTATCATTTTAATTTTTTTGATTGAAACAATGCCGGCTTAAATTATCATCTAGGTTTTGGGTATACAGCATTATAATTTGACATCTGTATGTGTTACAGTATGATGACCACCAGAAGTCTACTTTGCATCCATGCCCGGATGGCGGCCAGTCTCGGTTCCCTTGGCCAATAAAAGGAAACAGTTCAAAGAAGAGAGTAATTTAATTTGTCGACAGATGGAGGAAGGCAGCAGACTCGTGTCTGAAAGGCACTGTCCTATTCTTTGGCAGAGGCAGGGTATTTATTTAGTTACAAGGGGGAGTGGACGGGGGTCGGCACATCTGTCCTGGTCACGCCAGTATCTAGTGATTCTGTTTGATGCCAACTTGCTTTCGCCAGCATCTGGTGGCCAGCCATTCTGATGTTATCTTCGTCGTGAAGCTCTTTTCCCTGGGAGTGTAAGAAAGCTGGGTTGATGAAGTCTAGAAGGAAAAGAGAGGAGATGGGGGAGCTTATCTGGAGGGAGAGAGTGAGACAAAGGCTTTGTGGCTGCACCCCATCTGCCGCCATGTAATTTTCCCCCGTTACCCAGTTAGCAGATTTTCTGTATTTTGTCAGTCTGGTGTATGTGATGTGGTATCTCATTTTTGCTTTAATAGGCATTTTTCTGCACACTGGCGTTTTCATCCATCTAAGATGAGATATTATTTCCTATGTTCATTAACTGCTTGGTTTCCTTTTTCTATTGACTTGTTTCCTTTGCAAGTTTTCTCTTGGGTTGTTTGCCTTTTTTCTTAATAATTTGTAGCATTCATTATTATTCTGAATACCAACCCTTTGGCAGGTGTAAACACTACATGACAAATCAGTCTTACCTTTGTGGCATCTATTTGTTGTACTGGAATAATTCATATAAAATTCATCAGTATATATTTGGCTTGTGGGTTTTATTTTTTTGTAAAAGAAGCTTCCAGATTAATTTACTTGCTCTAAAATCGTTGTTAGCAAGCCCATCATCCTGGCCTTGCCCTCGTGCCTTCTCTCCAGCTTCCGTCTCCCAAAACCGCCCTTCTGTTCACTCTTTTGGCCCCTTCTCTTCTGTGTCCCATTAAATTTTGCTTCCAGGTCCACATTTAGATACAAATCCCTGATACCTGCTTAGAGATTTTTCCAGACAAAGAAATCAGTGTCTTAATCTAACAGGTAATTAACTGATGTAAACTTTCGAGCACCAGTCAGTTAAAAAGGAAGATTTTCTTTACTTCCTGAAATCAAGCCAGTTAGGCTGCAATAGAGCTGCCTTACCATTGCAAGATAAATGAGATTATTCCTTCAACACAGCATATTATTGATTCAACATACGGTTCTTATATTCTATTAATGAAATCTGAGATACGAAGAATGGGTAAGTGTTCCAAAAACGTTATTACATGTTTTGCTAGCTTTCCTCCGTGACAAGAGATTGAAACTACATTTGCTCTGCATGGGTCTAGCACCCTGTCGAGTGACATAATTAAGATAATCTCTTTTATCCTATAAATCTTATAACAGCATTCAAAGATATTCTTTCTCGAATGCTTTAAATTATGATCTTTTGAAAGAGCAGCGCAGTGTTTATAAAAGGCAGAAAGAATTTGCAGCCTGTGTGGAAAGAGGTTTGTAACCAGCGAGAAAGAAGCTGAAGAGAGATGAACTTGCAGGTGGCCGAGGCCACTTGCGCGGGCAGGACACGTCAGAACCTGGGAGATGAGTGGATCTGATGCCTGTGCGGGCTGGGATTCGACTCCACCCTCCAGCCACGACCAAAACTAGTGTGGCCCAGAGGCCGTCCGTGGGCGTGCCTGGGCGCAGGAAGCCATCCTGCTGGGCCTTGCTCTGCTCTGTCTTTCAGTTCACATCAGAAGTCATTGCAGTCTTAGGCCTGTGTTCACTGCGCAATATGAGAGGCTTCAGAGGCCAAAACAGGGAATTCTGGAGATGAAATTTGAGATACTGAGCTATCTGACTATCAATGCCATTCCAGTTTGGGAGGGCACGGGCTGCCTTGGAATTCCGAGTCTGCTACCTGGAAGTTTCTAAAAGAGAACAGGAGCGGTGATGGTCCAATGTGGAAAGACGCCAAAGGCATCTTTCAGAGAATTCTGGAAGTAACTCCCCCCCGCCCCCGCCCTGGCCTACAAAGAAGGAACAGTAGTACAACTTTAGAGCACAGGCTGGAGAGGACAAAGACTGGAAGTCTGAGAAAACCAGTTCTAAACCGAATCTCTCCTTTTGAGTCACGGATGTTCTGGATGCCCCCGAGAACGAGCGCTCTACGGCCCTCAGCCTGAGTCCTAGAGGAAAGGAGAGGCGCGGCCCTCGGAGCAGCCTGGGGTGGGGATCTGTGCCTGATGCAAATGCTCCTGCTTACAACTGGAGGTGAGGCCCCAGGGAGAACGGGGCCTTCTCCGCGCAGTGCTTGCTACAAGCCAGAGGTGGGAAAGCAAGTTGTGGACAGGATGTGTGTATCAGCTTCATGGTGGCGGAGGGCGGTGCTGGCGTTGATGGTGATCATGGTGAATGACGGGCACGACCTCAGTGCTACACAGACTTGAATAAAGAGCGACTCGAAAGAGAAGACCTATCTTTGGGACCTGGGAGTTTCATAAAAGGATGGTCAGCGCGGGCGTCAGTGTTGCCTGAGCTTGGGTTCCACCCCTCGTGGCTCAGCAGCCCAAACTCAAGAGACAGGGCTGGTGGGAAGAAATCAAGTTCAACCCGGAGCCAGCAGCCTGAAACCACATCCCGCCAGGCCCTCCGCAACCCTGGACAAGCGGGACTTCTAGGGGGCGCCAAGGCGTGAGGATGGCCAAAGCGTCGGCGTTCACAGGATCTCAGAGAGCTGGGAGAGGTTTCCGGGAACTGCATTGCGCCCCTTTTCCTTTCAAGTTTCATCTTGACCTGGCGCCGCTGGGCGTGCTGTGTACTGTGATCGGGAGCTGCAGCCTGACCTTGTCTTACTTCTACCTCCATCTTGGTTTCACCAAAATTGTTCATTCTTCCCGTTCAGTTCATCTAACCAGCCATTGTTAAGCCACTAGAAGAGGAAGACAGAGTGCTTGCTCTCCGTGAGCGCAGAAGAGAAGAGGCACATCATTCCAGTCCAGTGGGACAGGCGCTCAGCTGGGCTTGCCACTGGACCCCCACGCCCAGAATCTCCCCTGCCCCCGTTTTCAAGCCCCCCCACACGAGCATACACACCCAATATAAATGGTTCTTTCTTCATAGACCCTTCCATAGTCCAGCGTAAGAAGATAGATCAAAAGCTCTGGCAGTTTCTTATTTAAAGCTCAGTTTTCCAATGTGCCATTCCATCTGTTGTAGAAGAACAATATCAACTGCTGTAATGAGCTGCTTGTGATCCGCCATGCTGTGTGAGGCTCTGTGCTCAAAGCAGGTCTCTCACTCGTGTCCGCATTTCCGGAGCAGGTGTCATCGTGCCTCCCCACCGCACCCTTCGTGCCCGCTGCCCGCTCTGCTTTGGAAAGGCTGGGAGAAGGAGGCCGAGGAGGAGACTTGCCAAAGGAGCACAGCTGGTGCTGGCCAGGGCCTTGCACGGACCCAGACCTGCCTGCACCAGCTGAGCTCTTAGCAGACTGTGCTCGAAGACTGGGAGGCCTGGGCGGTGTCTGGGGTCTGAGAAACAATTCTTCAGGCCTCACGACCAGGTGCGAATTGTGACGGGACCTCAACAGCTGGTCTGCGGCTGGCAGTTGGCATCACCGCCGGGGCCCTGGATCCCCCCACTGCCCAGCAGACCAGTCTGGTGGGAAAGCGAGCTTTCTTGGCCAGCTGACGATATTAATGATAATTACAGAGCAGCAAGTCCCTTTCCAGACTATTTAAAATAGCAAATTAGCAGCAAAACAGCAGTGGCCACAGGGGTTGCGGAATGAGTTTGCCTGGACTGAGCTGCGCTTCCCTGGGATCTTGATTGCAGAGAGGGGCGGGGGTGGGATCTGGAGGACATTTCTCACGTGGCCAGTCCTCTCCTTTCCTGCCAGTCCCAGGAGGGCATTAAGCAAGAACTCTGACCTCTGCTTCATAATAAGCATTTCAGGAGATTATTCCATGAGTTGTTGAAATTGTTGCTTGCCTTTTCTTTTGGTTGTCGGATCGTAGCCGTAAGGAATGGCTTTCATTGCTTTCTTCCCGAGCTGTCTTAGGAATAGGCATGTGGGGTAGACAGTAGAGAACATTTCTCAGGTCTGGAGCATGATAGCTAAAGCGTATCAAAGGCATCAACAGAGCCTTTGTCCCCTCCTCACTGCCTCTTCCCCTCCCACGCATCGCAGCCGCTAGTGATGGGGCACTGTGCAGTCAGGGGTCCGAGATGGGCTAACACCAGGGAAGCATCGGCTGAGGCTTGAGCCCTTTCCTGAGAGAGAGGAAGACATCATCTGCTCTGTGGCCAGACCCCAAGACAGCTTACTCTCTGGAGACAGGCTTCTTCCTGGAAAGACTGAAGTCACCTGCAAATCTAAGTCCATTTGTCAGAAGCCAGGGGTTGGGCAAGAGCCCCTCTGCCCAGCTGGAGTCCTAGTTGAAAACTCCAGATGACCAAGTAGACACCTGCTATTCCTAGTATGATCTGGAAAGTCCAGATTGCCCCTTGGCAGCCCATACCCATCAGGGACCCTGAAATGTCCCATTTGAAGGCCCTTCCATTTTCCTTCCTACATAGAGAGAAGAATTTCCCTGCCTCTCTTAACACATTGATGACCCACCCTTAGCACTGAGCCCTAACTCTCTTAGCTTCTAGAAACCCCTTGCTTGAATTTCACAAAATGGCTCCATTTTTATTCTCTGCCTGCCTCTGAATAGCTCTTGTTCCTGCTACCTTTGTCCCCCAAAGTAAATTGCACTGACAGTTTCCTGGATTCACATATGTATTTTTAAAGATTAATTTATGTAAGCATACAAGCTGGGGTACAGGCCAGAGGCGTGGGGCGGCGAGAGGGCTCACCAGAGACAGAGTGGGGAGCAGAACAGGCAGATCGAGGGAAACACACTGCTGAGGGGAGCAGCGGGCGAGGCAGGAGAGGTCTGCCGCGCCATGTGGGAATCTCCCCGGCCGGGCGTCGAAGTCGCGTCACTGCTGCCGACAGCTCCACAGCGCAGCACTTAAGCAGCCCTCACTTATGTTTTTACCTCAATCTATTGGAATCTTCCTCTTGGAACCTGCGATGGTGGGCTGGCTGGTGCAGTTCAGTCCCTTGGATTCCTAAGGGCACCGGTAGGGGCGCTGGGATCTGTAGCTGGAAATGGGGTCCTCCGTCTTCTTGCAGTCCCCGCCCCATCTCAGACCGTGGGCTGGTGCTTTCTCAGGGGAGAGTGTCTCATGCTTCTGCCCACTTAGGAGTGACTGGGTCGCTTTGGAGAGAACATGTGTGAGTGTGAAAATGGGAGGCTTTAATTTTGTTGAGTGAGACTGGTATCTTCTTGAGGTCGCTTGGCCTTTGCTCCACTGCTGCCACTTGGCTTCTAGATGCCATTTCATAGTGATGCTGACCCCCGGGCACCATGCCCAGACCCCTCTCTCAGCTGGGGAGTTAGAGCAACAAAGAAGAGGAACTTTCGGTTCTTTGTTTTTTTCCTTAGCACCACAGCCACTGCTCCTTATGGTTCCTTCACTGTGTTGCTGCAGAGCAGATGACCTCCATTTTAGCAGCTTCGAATCACACCCATGCTAACCTCATGCTTTCCATGGATCCTGTGTGGGCATAGCTTAACTGGGTTCTCTGCTCAGGGCTGCCCAGGTCTGCAATCCTGGAGTTACTGGGGGCTGCAGTTTCATCTCAAGCTCAACCGCAGCAAGACCCTCTTCCAGGCACAGTGCAGCTGTTGTCAGGAGCCATCTCCTCGAGGCTGTAGGAGTGAAGCCCCCCGGCTTCTTACCGGCTCTTAACTAGCTCCTCTCAGGTCCTCGAAGCCTCCCAGGTGGCCCACCTGTGATCTGTGTGATGGGCAGATCACAGCATGGCAGCTCACTTCTCAAGGCCAGCTGGAGAATTCCTCACTCTAGTCTTCTAAGACAGAATCTTTCAGAATGTAGCGTCGTCATGAGAGTAACCGCCCACTTCTGCATATTCTGTCAATCAGAAGCAAATCACAGCCACACTCAAGAGGATGGTCACGTGCAAGGCCATGGCTCCCTGGAGGTTTCCTTTGGGCACGGAGGAGAGGCTGGTCAGTTCTTCTTAGCAGGGCCCCCCAGAATGTCCTCCCCCTCTGTCTGCGCCAGAAACACCTTCTAAAGACCCTGCAACCCTTTAAGCAGAGGCCGTCAAGCTCCAGATGCGGTGCAGTTCCTCGGTCAGGAAACGCCACATGAAGGGGTCTGATTTTACAGCCTGGAGGTATCAACGCGCATTGGACTGGATGAGGTATGAAAGGGTGGGATCCATCCTAAAAATCACTTGCAACACACTGCCAGTATTGAAGACAGGATTTCTCAGCTGCCACGCTGTTTACATGCGAGGCTGGATAATTCTTTGTTGTTGGACACCATCCAGTGCGTCGTAGGACGGTGAGCTACACCCCTGGTCTTCTCACTAGATGCCAGTAACAAGCTTCCTCCCGCCCTCTAGGGGTGTAGCAACTGACAAGCCTCCAGTCATTGCCAAGTGTCCTTCAGGAAAGAGCATAACCAACCCCAGTGGAGATCCACTAAGCTAGAGTCTTTCCCCACGTTTCCGTTAAGGAGCCAGTGGGCATCTCTGACTGCAATAAAATCCATGCAGTGCAATTTCATGGCAACATACTTAGTATGAAATTGGTATGAATACAGCTGTGAGTCTATCCAGCTGCCTTACAACTGATGACATAAAGCAGTGGGAAATTTCGAACTGTGCTTCAGGCAGCCTCGGCGAATCTAAAGGACTCTAATTCTTGTTTTGACTGAAACGTCTCTATGCCCAGGTCACTTCATCTTAAAATAAGTGTATTTTACACACTTCTTTAGAGTAAGGGTCTTGTAATTACAGAAATGGTACTTTGGTTTGGAAAATGCTACTGAACACATTTAAGTCTCCCCTTCTTCCCCAGCAGTGCCGTGCCTGACAGTGGAAATATCTGTATTTACCGTTTACAGTCTCCAGATGTTTCTTTGAGCTCGAGAAAGAATGAAATCTCACGACTTACATGATTAAACAATAATAAAAACTCTTGTGAAAGATACAGTTGGCTTATTGAATCTCTACACACAATCCATTTTCCAAAGGTTTGTTTATGTCCCCAATTTTGCACTTGAAGACTCCAATTTTCTGGCCCTTCAAGCAATAAAATGTGCACAGCTGGAAATGAAAGTTCTCAGACACGTGTTTGGCGATCCATTAGAAACTGCGATTTGTGTAGTTAACCCCACACATCTAAATTATTGGCACTCATGAAAGATTATTTCCATTTGTTTTGTTTTATTACGTGCTATTTTTCATTCCAATAGAAGTAGTGTTACGTCTTGCCAGTTCTACCGTCGTAACCTGATGATTTCATTTATTTTGTAAATATCTGCAGTCTTGCTCCCAGCTCTTCAGGTTGTTCAGCTGTTGGCAGCGTTCATTGAATTAGAGAGGCCTTAAAATAGAGAAGGCTTGCTAATGCTCTAGCGCTACAGTATAAATTGGCCAGAAAAGTGACTATCTCTTCTCGTTCCAGAATCTAGATAAAAAGTAAAAGCAAAGACACGCTGTACCTTCGCGTGCCGGATCCTTCACACGGTTGTGTAGAAAGGAGTTCTTCTCTGTAAGCGGTGGCTGGACTGACTCCTTGGGGGGGACCCCGGGAGATCAGACCCCAACTCCTTTGATCAGCAACGTGCTTTTCTCCCTGGGTGCAGACAGACTCGAGGCCACCCCCTGAGGATGGGTCCTGTTATCCACCAGCTCTGTGACCTTCTTTGCTCTCCCCTTCCCTCCACTTCAGCGACCCTGGATAAGCTCACTATTTCTAACTTGAGTGTCTAGAGCGGCCACACATCCCTGTTTGCCCAGGGCAGTCCCCTTAGACCTGTTTTCTGGGTGTCATCGCTTTCAAAACCTCCATTTACTCTGCAAAGCCCCCTGTTTGCACAGTAACAATTAGGGTCCTCTAACCATCTCTTGGCCGAGTCTGGAGAAAAAGCAGCGGGTGTTTCTATATATTGAGTTGGCATCGCCGTAAATGACCACCAGGGAGTGCTCTTGCTTCTAGCTTCCATCCCTCAGCGAGAGAAGGTTTTTCACTCCTGTCAGATTTCAAGGAAAGGAGAAGCTAACGGGTGGGTATCTGTGAGAAGACTTCAGTTGGGCACAGAGCTGCAGTAGAACTTCTAAAACGTGGAAGCAAAAGGTAAAAGACAACCTGTACCGAAGACACCAGGAAGTAGCTCCGCAAGGACCAGCAGACAGGTGTTGCGAGACAGAAAGAGTAAGAGGGAGCATCTGGAATTCTAGAAATGATTTCAAGTGTCATTCTTTAGAGACTGTAATTCAGAGAGAAGGTCCGAGCAAGGCCCCTTCTGTCTTGACTGCAGTTGCTCTTCGGGGCTCTGGACAAGCTCAGTGCAACGCTGCCTTGAAATCTTGAGCCTCCGGCTCAGCAGTGTACAGCTGAATTGTTCCTTTAGAAAGGCATCAATAAGACATTTTGTTACCTTCTGAAAATGTGTCAGGCTCGACTCTTGTGCATTCTTTTCCTGTTTGCTCGCCTTTCCTCCCATTTAAGTGGCTGCTTATTGAAATCCACCCACGGAAGCTTCGTCGCGTCCGTCCTTCCTGGCGCCCTCATGAGCTAAGTTGCCTCGCTCAGCGCAGACTCGCACATGGCCAAAGATGAAGTTGATCCAGGCCGCCGCAGCCTGCTGCCCAGCACAAAAGCCTGCTCTGCCCACGTGTGTGGGCCTCGGGGGGTGGGGGGAGAAGCAGCTTTCCTTTGTGGCATTTATTTTATCTTGCTTGTGGACAAACCTGTGTTGTAACTCGATTGAAGTTAATGCGAACAATATTTCCTTCCCCTCTGGCCTCATGGTATCTTTCTTTTCTCAACTAAGATTTTTCCAGAAGGTACACTGTGGGAGGACTTCAGATCACTTCATACAAACGAGCGGTCCTGGTTGGGCAGTCTTCAGGACGAGCTTCTGTGGTTTGTGACCTCGCCTTGCTGTGAGTTCTCTTTTCTGGGGTGTCTCTCTTAGCTGTGACTTTGACCGCTGTCTTATATCCTCTGTGTCCTTAGAGAAGGAGGAAACACATCGATCTTGGAAGGGGCTGGGAAGGAACAGCACATCTGCACCAAACCTTTCCCACACCTGAAGACTCTCGGGGCACTGCATTTAGAACAGCAGCTTCTTCTATTTAATTCTTTCAGTGTAATTTTAGATTCTAAAGGGGAGGGGGAGGGAGATAGCTGTGGGCTCTTCGAGGAGTTGTGCTTTTCATTTTTTATTACACTTGAAATCCCCTAATGTCACCAGAATTGACAGCTCCTACCTTCGAAAATTTCATCAGCATTCTCTGCTGTGTATGAAACAAATTTCCTCGTTCCTATGAAATTTATGACGTGAGGAAGGAGCCTCCGTAAATATTCTTCTCCCTTACTGTGACGTTATTCAGACAGTCTGTGAGTTATGCTTTGGGAATCGCCTGTGCTAGCTCCAGTGACGCACAGCATTTTCAGTCTATTTTTTCCAGGAATCAAGCACAAATCATTTTCTATGGGAGACTAATTAGTTGTTAAAACAAAATGAGATTTTAGGGCCTCTCTGGTGGCGCAAGGGTTAATTTTCAGCGCTGTGAAGCCAAAGGAGTTCAATCCCTGGCCAGGGAGATTCCCACAGGGCGCAGCAGACCTCTCCTGTCTCCCTGCTTCTCCCTTCAGCCGTGGATTTCAGTGGATCTGCCTGTTCTGCTCCCCACTCTGTCTCTGGTGAATCCTCTTACCACCACCCACCTCTGGCCTATACCCCAACTCTTGTTTGCATAAATGCATAAATCTTTAAAAAAAAGAAAATGAGGTGTTAACCAAATGGAATGATAATATGAGATGCAGTTAATTCCTTATTATTTGCTTTTTCTTGTGGAACATCCGATTGTATTTCTACATGGTTGTGTGTGTATTTCTGTGTGCGAACAGACATTGTGAAGCACCTTTCTTGTGCAAAAGGCTTGTATTTCACTATGAGTAAGCATACAAAATATCCGGACAATTTTGGTGCGCTGAAGGAGTGATAGGGAATGTCTAATGTTAATATTGAGTCTTATTTTTGATCATCAAAAGAGTTAAACATTTCGATGGTTCATTATCTGAAATAATGAACAATTTCCAACATATCATAAAAACAAATAAGCAATGGATTTTAAAATTTCTTGCCTCTCCACTGTGAATCAAAGCAGAAAGATGTAATAGGTACTTAGAAGAATCTTCTGGTATAGAAAACTGCCAGAAGACAGCAGCCGCATTGGGGGGGATGCTTTGGAAAGACCCGTGTCTTCAGCATGAGACCCCCTTGTGTGTGGAGGGTTCAGTGGCACATAGATTTGGATAGGAGACTGTGTAGCTTGTCAATGGAAAATCCTTGTGAAAAGTTCACATATGACCTCTTGAATTTTGGTAGAACCAGGAAAGTGTTGTGTTAAAGTGCCGATGTTTAGATTTCATTCGGAGATCATGGATAATGGAGAACAGCCTGGATCAAGTGCTTATAGTCTTAACACAGTATATTTAAAACTCAGTACTGGGGATAAAAGAAATCATGAGATAATAATCTCAGTTAAATAATTAACTCTGATAATGGCACTTACTAACGCTCCATAATAGCAGATTTATGCCCAGATGGTAAATGTGGCCACCAAGTAAATGTAGCTTCAAAGAATTTAGTTAAACAGAGTCTTCTGGTAGATCTTCTCTGTGGCAATTGTTGCGCTAATCATATAGATATATGTGGAGATTCATTATTTTTTTAGAAACCCATGGGCATCTTATGAATAATAAAAAAAATTGATTTGATTGTATTATGTGTAATCACAGGCTAGCCATTTTCCCTAATTTTTTAAGCTTTTAAAGTTATTTGTAAACAATAACAGTTATAGAGGAACTAAGAAAACACCCTTATATCAATTTATATAAAATAACTACTGATATAACCACTGTCATTTATAGACACTTGGAGTGTCTTCTAGTCATTGTGTGTGTGTGTGTGCGCGCGCGCGTGTGTGTGTGTGTGTGTGTGCGTGTGTGCGCGCGCACGCGGGCGCTTGTATGTAAGGGTCTGTTCTCAGTAGGTATCCTGCAAGATTCCACATGCATACCAAAGCGCGCACACGAGAATGAGGCAGAGTAAGACATGGTTTTGTAGTTAAATAAGTTAAAGAAATGCTGTGTGTATCTTCTCTGGCAGATGCACAAGCTTCTTTAGAGTGTTAAAACGCTGAAACTCTTGCAGTAAAGGCAAGTTGCTTAATTTCGCTTTACTCAGCACTTTCTAAACATATTTGACCTCAGAACTGGATTTTTAAAAATTTCTCTAAGAGTTAATAACTCAGAGAACATATCTGGTAAAATACAGTGGTTTTCTATTAAAAAGTTTAGATCCCTGGAATTGATAGATGCCAAAGTCATCAATGTCTCATTATTTTTTTTATATAATATATATTTTTATTGTTATTTATGTCTTTTACATTTTGCATTCCCCTTGGGTAGCCCACCACCAATTCACCCGTGATCCATCTCCATGGTCCCTTGTGTTCTTTTCTATTCCATTTTGTGCCCTTTTCCTTCCCTCCCTCTGCCTCCCTCCCCACCCCCACACTGATTGTCTCTCTCCCACCCGGCCTCCCTCTAGTCCTGTTATAAGTGAAACCATTCGATATTTTTCTCTTTCTTTCTGGCTTATTTCACTGAGTATGATCCTATGTCTCATTATTAATTAGTCTATTAGATATTAACCAACCATTCTCTTGAAGGTCCTGAAGAAATAGGAGAGCCTGGATATTTGAGCAAGGAAGGTGATGTGAGCACCTCTTTCGGAGACGGGCACAGACAGGGAAGTCTGGGTGAGGTGGGACAAGAGGTCCTGAAAGACAGGCAGTGTCTTAATTTTGAAAGAAAGCAGTGTATTAATTTTCTTCCTTTTTCCCCATAGCCTTTTGAGATATAATTGACAACATTGTCTAAGTTTAAGGTGTGCAATACTGTTGATTTGATACTTTTGTAGACTGCACTGTAACATTAGCTACCACCTTCATTCCCTCATATAATAACTAACTCTTTTTGTCCTAAGGCTAGTTAACCTCAGTTCTACAATACATTACCAGCCAAAATTGCCACGCTGTACAGTAGATCCCCAGAACTTGTTAGTCTGATCACTGAAAGTCTGTGCCCTTTGACCAACATCTCCCCATTTCCCACACCCCTCCAGCTCCTGTCAATCACGACTCTACAGTCTGTTTCTGTGAGTTTGACTTTTAGATTTCACTTGTAAGTGCAAGCATGTAATATGTCTTTCTCTCTCTGACTTACTTCTTTTGGCATAATGCCTTCAAGTTTAATCCAAGTTGTTGCAAATGGCAGAGTTTCCTCCTTATTGTAGCAGAATGATGTTCCATTGTATATGGATATGCCACATCTTCTTTATGTATTTATTTGTTGTGCACACTTAGGTTGTTTCTGTACTGCAGTAGACATGGGTGTGCAGTTTCTCTTCCTGATCCCATCCTGCTTTCATTCCCCTTGTATAAATACCCAAAAGTGGGATTGCTGCATCCTATGGTGGTTGTAATTTTAACTTTTTGGGTAACCTCTCTACTGTTCGATAGTGACTGTACCAGTTTACATTCCCACATAGTGGTGCTCAGGGTTCCCTTTTCTCTACATCTTTAGCAACACTTGTTTCTTGTCTTTCTGACATTAGCAAAACTGACAAGTGTGAGGTGATAATTTATTGTGCTTTTGTTGTGCATTTCCCTAATGGTTAGTGATGTTAAGTACCTTTACCTGTTGGTCATCTGCATATCTTCTTTGGAAAATTGTCTATTCAAACCATTTGCCCAGTTTTTTATTGTGGTGTTTGGGTTTTTGCTATTGAGTTAATGTCTTTATAAATTTGGGATCTTAACTCCTTGTCAAATACATGATTTGTAAATATCTCCTCTATTCCATAGGTTGCTTTTTCATTTTGTTGTTTGTTTCTTTTGCTGTGCAGAAGTTTTTTTTACTTTGATGTAGTCCCACTTATTTTTGTTTTCATTGCTTGTGATTTTGGAGTCATGTCTAGGAAATAATGTCAAGAAGCTGTTTCCTTATATTTTTTCCTAGGAGTTTTAATTTTTCATGGCTTATTGTTTAATTATTTAACCCATCTCAAGTTAATTTTTGTGAGTGGTTTAGGATAGGAGTGCAATTTTATTTTTCTACATGTGATTATCCAATTTTCCTAACTCCATTTATTGAAGAGGCTATCTTTCCCCCATTGAGTATTCTTGGCTCACTTTCAAATATGAATTAACCAAATATGTGAGGGTTAATTTCTGAGTTCTCAATTATGTTCCATTGGTATGTGTATCTATTTTTATGTCAGCATCATATCATTTGGATCAGTATAACTTTGTAGTGTAGTTTGAATTTAAGAAACATGATGCCTCCAGCTTGCTTCTTTCACAGAATTGCTTTGGCTGATTGGAATCATTTGTGGCTACATACAATTTTTAGGATCTTTTTCTATTTCTGTGAAAAATATCATTAGAATTTTGATAGGGATTGCATTGAGTCTATAGATGGCTTTGGTAGTATGGACACTTTAACAATACAAGTTTCTTTTTATCCATCAACATAGGATATGTTTCCATCTGTTTGTATCTTCTTCAATTTTTTTTTTCATCATAATCTTGTGGTTTCTAGTATACAGATCTTTCACCTCCTTGGTTGAATTTATTCCTATTTTATTGTCTTGATATGCTTAATGTGCTGTTAAATTCAGTTTGCTAACATTTTGTTGAGAATTTTTGTGTCTATAATCACCAAGTATATTGACCTGTATATCTCTTCTCTTGTAATATTCTTATCTAGCTTTGCTATCAGGGTAAATGCTGGCCTCACAAAATGAGTTTGGGAATGTTCCTTCCTCTTCAACTTTTTGGAAGAGTTTGAGAAGGAGTGACCTTAATTCTTCTTTAAACGTTCGTAGAGTTCATCAGTGAAACCATCTGGTCCTGGACATTACTGTATTGGGAGGTTTTCTTTTAATTACTGAGTCATTTTCCTTACTCAGTACTGATCTGTTCAGTTTTCTATTTCTCCGATTACATCTTGGCATGTTGTGTGTTTGAAGAAATTGATCTATTTCTTCTAGCTTCTCCAGTTTATCAGTATCTCTTGTGATCCTTTGTATTTCTGTGGTGCCAGTTGTAGGTCTTTGTTTTCATTTCTGGTTTTAATTACTTGTCTACTCTCTATTTCTTTCTGAGTCAGTCTAGCTAAAGGTTTTTCAATTTTGTTTACCTTTTATAAGAAAACAGCTCTTAGTTTGTTGATCCTTCTTACTGTCTTTCTGGTCTCTATTTCATTATTTTTGCTCTAATCTTTGTTATTTCATTTTTTCTGCCACCTTTGGGCTCATTTTGTTTTTCTTTTTCTAGTTTCTTGAGGTGTATAGTCAAGTTGTTTATTTCAAATATCTTTCCTTAGTGTGGGCATTTACCACTATAAACTTCCCTCTTAAAATTGCTTCGGCAGCATCCCATTGGTTTAATATGCTGTGCTTCCATTTTCATTTGTTTCAGTGTACTTCTTGATTCCCTTTTCATTTCTTCTTTGACCCATTGGTTGTTCAAGAACATGTTGTTTATTGTCCACATAATTTGTGAATTTTCCAGCTTTCCCTCTGTTATTGAGCATTTGTTTTCTGTTGCTGTGTTATAAATGATGACAAACATAGGATCTTAGGTAATATTTAGTATCTTGAAGCTTCTGTGACTCAGAAGTCCAGGCATAATTGAGCTGAGTCCTCTGCTCATTGTCTCATAAGGCTGCAATAAGGATATCAACTGGTCTGCCTTTCTTTCCTGGGATCCTCTTTCACATGCTTCCGGTTGTTGGCAGATTTGTTTCTTGACGTCATAGACCTGGGGTCCCTGTATTACTCGCTGTCTGTCAGCTCGGGCAACTTGCACTCCTAGAGACTGCCTGCACTCCTTGTAAAGAGGTCCTCTCACAACATGGCATCTTACTTCTTCAAGATCAGCTAGGGAGAGTCTCACTCCAGCCAGCTATGATGGAGTCTTATATAACATTATATCACCTTTGTTTTGTCATTTAACTTGATCAAAGGACTGACATCCCACTATCTTTACCATATTCTATTGATTAGCTACAAATCAAGAATCATACTTGCACTCAAGAGGAGGGGGTTGTACAAGTGTATGGCTTTTTCAGGATCACCTTTGCATGTGTCTACCAGAAACACCAAGGGCCTAAGGATGGAAGGTGGGTGTGGGAGTGGGGCCTAAAAGGCTAGGGGACAATCAGAGGGAGGAGAGAAGTTCAGAATATGGTGGCCATAGGCTTTCCAAGTCATCTCCCTCTCTTTTGTAAGTGCGCTCAGTTCCATCCTGCTCTGCAGCCTGTGTTTGATGTACAAGTTTATGCACTCGGTGCTGTCCTCTTAGAATTCCTTGCTCATTGTTGCTATCACCCAGGGTCAGCATCGAGATTCAGGAAGCCTCCCAGGTAGACTGGTTTGTTTACCCAGGCTGGGTTATGTAATACTTTGGCCTCTTTTGTAGCTTCACCTCTTCCTGGCATCAATATGCACTAAGCAGAGAAGAGATACAAAAGCCTTGTTCAAGGAGAAACAAACAAAAATACCCACATGGTTAATTTAAACATTTTTTTTGGTGACTACACAATATGGATTTTTTTTTTTTGCTTTCAAAATGACAAGGCAATGAATTGCTACTTTAAGATTTTTCCCTTTCCCCCCTAAGTATGTAACAAACCAACAACACAATGTACCATATAATTACCAAGTACTAGGTTATGATTCTGCTGTTCAGCTACAGAAATTAGCACATACATATCATCTGAAAGAAACAATTGGCCCCAAAGAAAAGTAATAAGTAGGTCCTCTCCTATTTGATTCCTGTCAAGTTTTCATAGAAGAGTGTGTGGATAGAGAACTCTCGGTGCCTATCCTTCAGGTAGACGTCTTTTTTTTTTGTGCTTTATAGATGGTCAGCTCCCCCAGAGTGCAGTGGAGCTTTGCTAATGCTTAGGGGGAGCAAGAGGCAGGGGTGCGGCCTGAATCTTGGCATTCTGGGACCATGCTCTCACATCAACTGAAATGGCTGTGGTCTTAGATCAGCAAGTCTACTTTTAAAGTCTGTTTTCTTGCCTGTAAAATCAAGTTCTTAACGTTTCTCAAGTGCTGAGCTCTGTGTAAAGAATGGCATGTTACAGTGTGTTTAGCAAAAGACTGGGGGTGGTGAATTGGTGCTGGAGAGTGGAAGGGTTTTTGTCACAGTGTGAGCAGAACAACTCTTCTCCATTATAGGCTGCTCTCTCCAGGGAACGGTGACTTTTGTTACCTGTATGGCTATATACAAAGCAGAAAACAGTAGCTGGAAATAATGGAGAATATTGGTAATCTATTCCCCCTTGAATTAACCAAAATAATTTTAACTTTATATTGAGGAATGGTCTACATATAGAAGAGAGCACGTATTTTAATTGCACAGCCCAATGAATTTTCATGAATTGAGCACACTCATATATCCAACACTAGATTAAAACAATACAACATTAACACCCTTTCTAAGAAGACCTCTCCTGTTCCCTTCTGCAAGAATAACCATTTTCATAACATGTAACAACATAGATTTGTTTCTCCAGGTTTTAAATTGTATGTAAATTGGACCACACACTGTGCATCATTTTCTTCTGGCTTCTTTCACTCAACATTGTATTTATGAAATCCATCCATGTTGATGAGAGTATTGCATATCATTCCTTTTCTTTGCTGCGTCATATTCCGTTGGAAGAATACAGGTGTTTCCATATGCTTTGTACTGCTGATCAACATTCTAGCGACTGTTGTGAACACATTCATGTGTTGATTCGTTTAATCCTCATAACAGCCCTGTGAGTTTGCACCATCATCGCCAGCCCCATGAATGGATTAGGAAGCTGAAACACCAAGAGGTTCAAGGACCTTGCTGTAAAACATATGGGTGCTAATCAGCTGAACTAGGATTTTAATTTTATTTTTTTAAAGATTTATTTATTTATGCATTAAAGAACTGGGGTGTAGGCCAGAGGTGTGGTGTGGTGAGAGGATTCACCGAGACAGAGTAGGGGGCAGAACAGGCAGATCTACTGAAGTACACTGCTGAGCGGAGCAGCAGGGAGACAGGAGAGGTCTGCTGCGCCATGTGGGAAGCTCCCTGGCTGGGTATTGAACTCGTGCTGCAGTGACTGTGGACAGCTTCACAGGCTGAGACTTAACCTGTTGCGCCACCAGGGAGGCCCCTGAACTAGGATTTTAAAACAAGTGACCTGTCTTCAGATTCTATCTGTGCTGTAAACCAAAGATTGGCAACTTAATCTACAAAGAGCCAGATAATAAATATTTTGGCTTTGGTGGGCTGTCCTCTCTCTTTTGCAGTTACCCAACTCTACTTATGTAATGTGAAAATAGCCAAGACCATATATAAAAGAATGAGCATATGTTTTGATAAAACTTTCTTTTCAAAAACAAATGATGGACTGGACTTGACCTTGGAACATGATTTACCAACCTCTACTGGGAACCACAAAGATATACTGTATGCAAAGGATTCAAATCAGATCTGTGTTTTACTGCCTTCTATTCTTGCCTCTTGGTCAGATATTGGTGGTCTTCATCTGGGGTGATCGTGCCTCCCAGTGCATTTAGCATTATCCAGAGACATTTTTGTTTGTCACAACTGGAGGGGCTGCTATTGCGTCTAATGCATTCAGACTCTACAGTGTTGCGAGGTAGCCCCCACTACCAGCAAAGAATGATGTAGCCCTATCCCTAAATATCAACCTGCCAAGTTTGAGAATCAGAGTCATCTTTCACCCTATAGAATGCCCCCTTTTCTCTGTTTCTCTCAGCATGATGGTACTTCTTCTCTTCCTGTCTCTTAAGTAGGTCAAGCCTCCCAGATGACAATGAAGATGACAACTATTCTAAATAATGATAGTGATGATGATGAGTTGGTGATGGTGCATACCCATTATGGGCTGGATGATCGTATATACAATATCCCATTCTCAAACTATCTTGTTTCATTTTGAAATAAATTCATAAGGTAGGTGTTAGGACATTGTTTCTTCAGATGAAGAAATTTAAGTGCCTATGTCCAAAATGTGGATCTTTCCATTACATCCCCATTACCTCTTTCTTACTATTGTAATGAGTGATCTCACTGGGCATAAGGGCTTCATAATATGGTCAGCCTCCATGAGCTGGAGGGTAGTAGCTATGCCTGGGAAATGGTGTTAGATTTGTGTATTCAAGTTTTATTTGTAAAGTTGCTTTTCTAACCATCATTAGCTCAGAAATAGCTTTTGTGAGAGTCTAGGACTGAGAAATAGAAGTTTGCCTCCTTTTTCCACATCAAAAAATAAGGTCACTGGTCAACCCCATGCCTTCCCTGTTGATAATGGCTTTTGCCTTCCATTAGTCCATGAGGCGTTTTCCCTTCATGTTGCTTTACCTCCTGTTTAATTTGCCTTGGGATGGAGCTCCTACTGTCCTGAAAGGGAGTAACCTGCGGACAGAGGTTGAAAAGGGAAAGCATGCTGGAAGAGCAGCAGAAACGTGGACTCTGAAGGAGCCGTGAGCATGAGATTAGAGCCGCAGCTCAAAGGCCAGCTGGGGAAAGCAGTGGGGCTCGAGGCTCATAAGCGGAGCCTCACTCCCATCTCATTGTGCTGCCTTCGCTGGGTTCATTCAGCCAACAAATATTCCCTGAGCCCATGCTGCATGCCTGGCAGTCTTCTAGGTGCCGGGGCACAGCAGTGTTGAAGGCATAAAAACCTGGGCTCAAAGAGCCTATGAAGTAAAAGCAACTTTACAGTCTGATGAAAGGTAACAAGCACTGTGGAGAAAAATAAATCAGCAAAGCGGATAGGGACTGTTGGAAGGAAGGCTGCCAACTGCCAATATGGCGGTTCGGAGAGGTCTGCCTCTGAAGGTCACTTTGGGCAGGCTTGTGAGAGAGCCAGCCATTAGGGCATTTAGGGGGAAAGCTCCAGGAGGAGGGGTCCCCAGGGCTTTAGACCCGGAGGCTGGAAGGGCTGTGGTAACTCGGAGCAGTAGAGGGGCTCGCACGGCTATGCTGGTCTGAGCCAGGGACAGAGGTCGGAGAGGCGGGTGGGGACAAGGCCGCATGGCACAGTGTCTGTCAGTCATGAGGGGGGGACTGTGCTTTTCCTCTGAGCAGCATGGGATAGCGTTTGGAAGGTGATGAGCAGGGCGGGGTCAGAGCTGCGTCATTTGCAGTTGGGTCCTCTGGATGCAGAGTTGAGAAGAGACTGTTCTCTAAGAAGACAGGAGTCTAGTCATATAAATTTCCTTCTCCTCTGAGACTCACTCTCATTTTCACCCCCAGACCGGGGGGCAACCAGCTGTGTGAGAGTCCACTTGGGCGTTAGACCCATGGTCTCTTCATCCAGCTCGCAAGACCAGAGAGAGCGTCACGAGCATCTCATCCTGTTCTCTTGGTTTTCTGATGAGCAAACCAAGGACTCTTTATTGCTTATTGTTATCAAATGTTTATTGGGGGCCCACACAGGGCCCCACTTTGCAGTCCTGTCCTTGAGGAATGTCCAGCTTACCAGATGAGCAAATCATCCATTTCAGAAGGCCGATGCGGCATGACAGGGGTGTGCTTTGTTCTGCTGTGGTACAGAGGAGGGACAACTCCACCTGGAAATCAGGGGAGACTCCCTAGATGAGGTTGTCCCCCTTAAATTCTGATTTGGGGCCACAGCCCAACCAGCTCTCCTGCCCCATCTGTCCAGTTCTCTTCTTCCTCCACTTCTCCAGGGCAGATGTTCGCCTTCATGAGCAATGAACTCTGAAATGCGGGACTTCGCGCTTCACTCACTCAGAAGAGGCAGCGCAGTGGCTGGAGTTGGACCTGTCGTTCCTGAGACAGAATTGCAGGTTGACGGAAAGAGGAAAGCACTTAAAAATTGTCATCTTTTGCTGTTCCCAGCCCCACAACCACCGCGGTTGTCGTCTCCCACCCCACACTTCCACTTGGTTTTTTCAGGGTGATGTGACCCATTTTGGGAAAATTGCAGCACTGCTATTTATTCATACCCCCCCCCAAAGCAGGGGAGGTGGCTGAATACATGCAGCAGCAAGGCCAGACCAGCTGCCCCGCTCTACTCGTTCTTCGCTCTGTTGTTCCCATCTAAAGACCTAGGCAGTTGATTGGCATTAATTAAGTTGCTCCACGCCCCGGGTGAGACTGTGAATATTAATATTAGCCTTCATTTTGCAGAAGAGAAATTGACACAGGGCTCTCCCCCAGGCCAAAGTTGAGTTTTCTCACTTCCTAGACCCCCCTTTTAATTCATCTCCCTGCCTCTCCACACCCACCTGGTGTCTCTAGTTCCAGAGGCTGCATGCTGGGCCCACAATCTTTTCCCAGACTTGACTGTCAGTGGGCTGCCAATCTTGACCTTCACTTGCTCAACAGCTGCACCGACTTCAGGGCAGGCAGGGGGTGTGGGTAAGCGTGAGGCCTCTGGGGCAGATCGAACTCTGCTCCCTGTACTTCGCTTCTTGTGATGATGGGTGGGTCGCTTAACATGTCTGTGCCTCAGTTTCTCACTTATAGCTCAAGCATGACCAGAGTGCCTGCCTTCTAGGCTAGTTGCAGAGATGAACTAAAAAAAAATACACGGAGCAATGACTGCGGGCTGAGGCCGCCTGCGTTCCAGGCGCCTCCTACCGCTTAGCCGCTGTGAAACGACCTCTGTGCTCTGTGCCTCGGGCTCTGTGTTCCCTCTAGTTGGCATACTCGCAAGGGCTGGCGAGTTTGAAAGGAGGCATCAGGGGCCTGAGATTTTCCTCAGAGTCACCGAACTAGAAGCAAACGCCAACATCATCTTGTCCAGGGTGTGGCAGATGACCGCTGTGGGCGCCATCGCCCCCTGGCCTGTTCTCACAGTCCACGAGCTGAGAATTGTTGGGGAACAAAATCAAAAGAATAATATTTCATGACATGTAAAAATTCTACGAAATTCAGATTTCAGGGTCCATAGATGCTATTTATTGAAACACACCCATATTTGTCTACTATTGCCCTGTTTTCTTGGCCCTCGTCTCGCCTGACGCTGAATGCTGGAGTTGAGCAGCTGCGCCAGAGACTATAGACCGTCAAGTCTGACGTGTTCTCTCTTTCTCTCTCGCTCTCTCTCGTGTGTGTGTGTGTGTGTGTGTGTGTGTGTGTGTGTGTGTGTGTGTGTGTGTGTGTGTGTATGTCTTTGGCCCCCTTACCCAGTATGTTTTCCGACCCCAGATCTAGTCCTACACGAAGGTCGTCAGCTTGAATACATTTTGTGTTGGCAAGCTCCTTCCCTTGTTAAGTCACCTCCTCTGATGTCAGATGACGTTCTCCCACACGTCCACACAGAAAGTCTGCCTCCTTGTCATTGTTCCCTATTGGTTTGAATTCTGTCTTCTGGAACAGCAAACAAAGGCTGGTTCTCCATCCCCCTATCAACACTTCAGCCACACCCCATCACATCTTCTCTTGTCTGGACCATCCATCCCTAGGTCGCTTAAATAGCTTCCTCTTTCCAGGCTCCTCCCCATCCAGGTCCCCTAGCAGCGAAGGGACGTCTCGATGACGTCCACCTTCTCTGCTCTCCTGAGCACCGCCCTTTCCCTCTGTAGGACTCTCCATGCTGGTAATGACATGCTCGAGATCTGCCTTCCCTTCTGCTAAGTTTTGGAAGACTGTTAACACAAATCCCAAGATTAGTTCGCATGTGTCTCAATGTCTGGAGACACCTTCTATTGTCACAGTTGGGGGTGGGATGTTAGTGGCATCTGGAGGTAGAGGCCAGGGCCACTGCTGTACATCTCACAATGACAGGCCACCCCCGCTGCACAGATGTTTCCAACTCATAGTGTCTGCGCGCAGGAGCGGAGACTCCCCACTGTAAGCGACGCTTCTGAAGGTGGAATAAATAGAATCCCTGCAAGTGTTTGCCTCTGCCTTATTTTGCTTCCCAAGAGCAGATGCCAAGTCACTCCCTGACCCCACCCCGGGGGGGTTGGATCTCTGGATGGAGGGGTAAAGGCTGGGCTGTCTGTGGTAGAAAATGTCCAGTTAATGATGGTACTCTTTCTCACTCCATTCTTTCTCTTTGCAACCCACTGGAAGACCATGACACTGGGTATTTGGCAAATGCCTGTAGCCCATCTTTAAAGGTAACACTGGACAACAAATTTTTTTACAAAAGTCATGTTACTGAAATAAAATTAGTCATTTTCTATCAATTTGTATGTGCTCAACACGAACATGACAGTCAAATTCTAATTTTGGCTCGAGTATTTTTGTAATCTGCAATAAATAGATGCTTACATCACAAAACGCATGCCAATAGTAATAGGCCTACAGTTAATACCTGTAAAAAATCAAGTCATAGACTACTTCTTAAATTTCTTCGCTTGTCTCTTGTACAGCTGTTCAGGAATAGAACAGATGGAAGATGGTTTCCATTGTGCAAAAGCACAGCCTTAAGACTCAGTTTCGAAGAGTCTAGAAAGTCTCCATTCTTGTGGGTCATGAGTGATTCCTAAGGTATTCATGAGGCCCTCAATATCGGAACAGAATACCAGAGTACTTTCTTTTCTGAAGAATGGCTCTAACTGCTGGTGGCGCTTTCGATAGAAAGTAATTGTGACATCTTCTTCTAGAAGATTCCATTGGTGGAGTCTTGATCCTAGCACTTCTGCCTTGTTCTTGGATAAGTCCAAATCACGAACCAGGCCATTTAGCTCTTCCTGTGTTAGTCTGTGTGGGGTTGATGATGCACCACAGTGAAAATCTGGACCACTGCATGCTGATGGAACAGGAGAAGAACAGGTCGGCTCACTCTTGTCCTCATCAGATGAATCAAGAGAATATTCTGCTGGA